>JAWQRP010000370.1:0-30042 GCA_033557875.1 Quadriops clusia
CCCGCTCAACGACTGGTCAGGTACTGCCGTGAGCGCCCTATACTACAGCTACGCTGCATTCTTGTATTGGAACGACTCTATGTTCAGTGCCAGATTTGTGACATTTAATAATCAACTGATAGTACATGATATTGGTACGCTGGCCCCCAGAAAATGTAACATTTCGAATCGAGAGTATTTCTTAAGCCCTCTTCGGTTAAAAATAAAAACAGATTTCATTTCCTTTTCGCCAGACAATTTTACTTTTATTGCCTACAGTGATGCAGCCGTATCAAGAAGTGATTTGTAAGAGGATCGTTAAGGATTATTTCCACTTTTCCCCGTGCAATTAAATACTCATTGGCTCGGTCTGAACCCATCAATGCTCATCATAAGAGAACACCTGTGATCTTTATGAGCGACAGATGAAAGAAGAATTCCTCCAGCGTTTCTTTCTCGGCTGCTGGTGGTATTTGCACAGATTCTGAATGGCCAGCGGAGGAGGCGGACTCGAGAGCCGAGAATGATGCGTAATAATCATATTCGAGCGGTCGGTGCAAGCTCTAGAGGTAATTTGGCCTGGAAAGGCTGTAATCACATACCTAATTAGTCAACAAACCTTAATTAGTAACGCCAGCTACAACTTAAACGGGGAGAGGATAGCTCCGGTGCAACGGAGAAGGACCGACTGACTGCATTACCCACTTACTTAAAAAATATTCCACCTTGATATTACCACGGTGATAATAACAGCCATTATGCTTCTTACGATAGGTTGCTTTTAATGTAAGGAAATCTTATTGTTAGCTCTGCTCTTAAGCTAATAAACAGATTTCAACAATACATTATATGGATTTACATACATGTTCGAGTCTTTTACGCTTGCCTGTACATATAATTTAACCCGTTTTTTATTAACATTGTTTATTCGTTGTTTCAAATTTTTAAGATTTTATTCATTTGTAGACAAATTTAATAAAGCTTACACGTTGATTAATCAGCATTTATAAAAGCGACCGAATGGTTAATACAAAATTGAGATTAGTACATCAAGGTCAAGAAGGAATACACCATATATAGAGGAGCAAGAGCGTGATAATTACTTTCAGGTGTACTAGTGGTACATGCACCAGTAGTGCCATTTATAGCAAGAGTCCATCAGAAAGAACCTCGGCACGCTAAACCGTTAAAGACATTAATTTGTTTAGATTTACACCCAGAGAAAAGAAACCAATGTCATCGTTCAATCTTGGGACCAATTAATCCCTCTCCGCGGAGCAACGTGCCGAAGGTCGCCAGGGTTGAAGAGCGTCATCGTCGACACCTTTCTTACGGTCCAGCGCTGAAGATGACTGATGGCCAATTTAAATAAATAGTTCACTGGTGCCACACGAGCTGAACTAATGATCTGGTTGATCGATTGCTCGCCGATTGAAGCGAGAGATAACCAATTTGCCTAAGAGGTCATCGATTTTCCTCCTAAAAGGTTATCAATTTGCGTGCCGTGGCTGGGCGTCCATTTTCCTGCTTGTTTCATTATTTTGCGCCTTTGGTGCTTATTCCCATTATTGATGGTTAGGTACTTCTCTCCGTTCCTATTTATTATCCATCATTGCCGTTTATTCCTTGTTCTGGCTTATTCATTGCTGGGTATTTTGGGCGTTTACTGCTGGTGCTGGAGCTTAGTACTCGTCGTTTTTCAAATCGCACTTTGCATAGATCTTTATAAATTTTGTATCAAAATTAAATACGAATATATTTTTTATTATTGCTGAAAGACTAGGACAAGAAGAAATTGAGAAAAATTTAGGATAGTTTACTCAATTTATAGCACATTATACAAATATGATTTTTAAACTTTGGTGTGTTCTATTAGTTTCAGTATTTTTTTTTAGATAAATAACTTTCATCAATGATATATGTAGAGCACGAGTTAAAACCTTTAAGATGTGTTGTTTATTCTACACAGATTCTTTTAGAACGTCGCACACATCATCTGTAAAATATCTCAACTGATTTTGCCATGTAAAATCACATGCAATCACACAAAATGCGTTAAAATAATTAAGTTATTGTTAGATGTTCTACTCTAAGTATGAATTTTGTAGGCTTGTGTGATTTATAATAGAAAATGGGTGAAAAAACATTATTTCTATAGATTATAATAAAAATAATATTTTGGAAATTATTTAGAAATTACCTATGTTCTTGTAATTCTAATACCGTTCTCAGTTAAAAAGCACCCAACTTATGTAAACTAAGTTTTTGTGATTTCATATTAGATTATAATTTTTACCTTTTGTCTTTAAACTGAATCCAACATAGTTTTACTAAGTTCTTCGCAAAAAATTACCCTTAGTTTTTGACAAAATAAATACTATATATCTCGATTTTAAAAATACTTGAAATTAGGATGTTCTATGAATGCGAAATTATAGTTCATTTCTATAAATTGAACGCTGTATCTATATTTGTCCATTTTCACATTTATTTATTTTACTCGCGTATTTAACAGCGGAATGTCTCGGCATCCTAGAGTCATTAGCTTTGTTCCATCCCCTACGTCCGACTAGTTCACGTACTAGTCAGACGATCAGAAGTTCATCAACAGTATACGCAGTTTATAAATATTTATGTACTGCGCAATTTGTTTAAGAACTCCTGATCGTCTGACTAGTACGTGAACTAGTCGGACGTAGGGGATGGAACAAAGCTATTACTAACGCCAGAGATTGGGACCGCGACCCCCTGGAAATATACACCTGCACTAAAAGCAAAGGTAATGTATTTACATATGGCATCTTTGCTAAAAGATAGCACCTTTGCAACTAAGCCAATACGACAACTTTTCCGATCCTTTTATAAATATCCTTTGCAATCATATTCAATAATTAGAAATCAAACATTAGTCTTGTTCCAACCGCTATATGCGACTAGTTCATGTACTAGTCAGACGATCAGAAGTTCTTAAACAAAGTGCGTAGTTCATAAATATCTTTAAACTGCGCATACTGTTGATGAACTGCTGATCGTTTGACTAGTACATGAACTAGTCTGATGTAGCTATTGTGTGAATGAGTTATGTACACACATTGTTGTATAATTAATTAAAGTATCCAAGTAGTCGAATTGGTTTAATTTTTTACAAAAATTGTCATAGCCTATCAATCACAGACTCAGCTATTTTTTTTATTTAATAATGTTCAAGGCGCTTATAGGCAACCGACCAGAATAACATAATTAAGTTTTGTATACTTAAACTAACTCAATAAGGAACTTATTTTAAATATACACCGCGATTCTAGCCGCAGCACACAATGTTTAACCTTCAATATATCTCACCAAAAAAAGCAAGAAAGTTCCTACGGACTCTATCTAATCTTCAATCCAGAGGGAGGTACAGCCGCGTAAAGTTGAAATAGTGAAACAACTCTTTTCCACCCTATCGTTAGGGGTGGTTTTTAGGAATGTCAACTGTTAAAGGTAGGTTCACAATGTAATGTACCTGAGCTGTACACCAGGTACATTAGATTGTGAACCTACCTTTAACCTTGCACAGAGGGTAAATGTGTTTTCGGCATGCCGCCCCGAGTGTATGAGTCTAGTATTCAAATTATAGTGTAAAACCAATGCCATTGTAAAAACCGAGCCAACTATTGATTGGAATTTCAGGGAGTAGTGTTTCTTGATTCTCGAAGTTTACTGACGCTAAACTAAATCAACTCGATATGGCACCAAACGTGCAAATACAAAAAGTATCCGATGTTTAAGTCAACTTTGTGGGTGTGTGTACCTCGCTTAGAGTTAAGAATCGGTCCAAAAGAGTCCGTAGGAAGTTTTTTGCTTCATTTGGTAAGATCTATTAAGGGTTTAACATTGTGCGCTATGATTAGAATCAGGGTGTACAACGAGTGACGGTATTAGCCTCGCTTTTCACGAATTTTCATTTCGCAGCTTAGGCAACCCAATTAACGCGAACGTGGATCGCGAGTTGCCGATCATCCAAGCGACAGCTCACATGCGCGAGAAGTCAAGCTCAGGGTATTCCAACGTTGTTGGGGTATTCGAACTTGGACGACGAAAGTGTGCAGACGTGAGTGGCCGCGATCACCCATTTAAACAAAAGAAGTATGAGTACGAAGGTACTGAAGTGTCAATTCCAATAATCAGGGTGCGACATTAATTGCATTCGTCTTAAAATAAAGATTTTAAAGTGGAAGAAAGAGTGGCGGACAAACCGAAGCCTGGCAGATGATGGAAGAAGCCAAAGCGTCAATGGGGACAAGCTCAAGTAAGCATCTGACAAAGAGGCGAATATCAAAAATCAGGCGAGTCGTTTTACGAAAATGCCACGTCAACGGCCAGCACTATTCATAGCAGCTGGGAGCGCTGTCAACTTGCATTCGGGGAGTTGGGGAAATCACCAGGTTTTGAGCTAGACGATCAAATTTAGGTTGGTAGGAATGACCACTGACGTTCGTTCGAGAAACGACAGCACTGTTAACAGTGATTGAAGTGCGTTAGATTTCGTTTCATGCCGAAATAAGAACCATCGGAGTTTTGCGAGGGGGTTTCTACTTTCAATAGGTTAGAACAAAAGCAAATCCGCGCCCCGGAACGCCTGGTTACAAATGATACGCGCGCTAAGCGAGGTTAAGTTTGATTGCGCACTGGGCCCAGTCATGCGAACCAAGTGGGTTGTGCAAACGAACGTTCAAGTTGTGGATGATTATTCGAATATTTCGCCAGTTTTGCTAACGTATTATCATTTAATATAGACGATAAGAAGGTCAATTCCCTTATTATTAAATTTAGTTTAAACTTAATCGCGTTTTTTAGCTGATGCCATCTATAGTCCAACGCGGTAAATAAACAAATTTAGTGCGCCGAACTACGCGTTTTCCAATTATTGTCGAATTACACAAAATTGACACCCTTGTTTCAAATATAAAAACACAAAACAATTTATTTTTTCACCAAAATCGACGTACATTGTTGGATTTCAAAAATTATGCATACCTTAAGTACTAATTTTTGTTTATTAGGTATTTTTGAAAAATGGAAAATGTATAGTGTATAGTCCAAAAAATAGATGAAACAAAACTTTAATGACATTTTTTAATGAAATTTCAAATAACTGTCCTTATTCGCGGATAAAATAATTGAGGCCATTTTCCGTATTTGCGGATAAAAATTTCATTATTCTCGGATAAAAGTTATCTTGAAAACAAAAAATCGTTATGTGAGAATTGTAATTTTTTAATTTACATAAAAATTGAATGACTTCCGGTCTTCTTAAGGTGCATGTGCTTATTATGCAATTGTTCTTTAACTAAACACTACGAAGTTAGTAAATATATGATGGGCTTTATTTTTTGATAAAAACCGCTTTGCTCTTTTGAAAGCGTTATTACACTAAAACCTCGATATAACGGACTTCGGATATAACGGACAAAATTATGTACGGAAAAATAGTGCTTCCCACTCAAATATGAATAAGATTTATTTCATTTTAGTTAGACAATAAAAAAATAAACCCTTTATATAGGTATTCTTTTATATTTTTGGTTATATGTATAAATTTACATTATAAAACTTTATTATTCCCGCAAATTAAACTCTTGTTAGACTTACAACATATAAATACGCGAAATTTGAGTGCTAAGGGTCAAAGTTATACATGTTTAAATCTAAATGTTATCACGAACATAATGCTAATGTTCGCAACCCAAGAAGTTACATGCATCTCCCGAGTTGTTTTGCGGGTGTTCATTTTTAATGCAATTGATTGCACACTACTCTACAAGGGTCCTCCATTGGAATTAATGTTCAAATATGTAGGGGAGAAAATTCGGCTGCAGAAACTTGTCGGGTGAAGTACAAAAGTATAGGGAAAGTTAGTTTACATTTTTGAAAGTCCGATGGTGCTGGTGCCTCTTAAGTCGGGTGACGCCAATTGCGTCCCAGAAGGTAGATCATGATCAACCGATTTCGAAGATTGATAGTTGACTCCGGCGCATCGCCTCGTTTGGACGCATGCACAATCACCATGGTCAAGTGCTCTGTTATGCCGTCGAACGTGCTGCGAGTAACCTACATATCTGGCGGTTCCGCGATTCTATCACGTCACCTCATCAAAGGGGATGTGTTTGAAGGCATCCATTTGATGCTGAAGAGATTGGAATTCGTTGGGATGCCTTAGATGGTAGTGGGTCAGGTTGATTTTGATCGGAGGCGAGGCGGAAGGCACTCGCTCGGGAAACAGGATTGCAGACTCCCGACAAAAGTGGATTCAGGTCTTACAATATTAAGGCTCTTCTATGCGAAGGTCCACTATGTTCACCGCTATGTTTGGTTACCACCATGACCAGGGTAATCTAATACTTTTTTGTAGGCTGAAGTTTATTGTGCACATTTGCCAAAGTATAGTCTTGGCTTCTCTACACGATGGGCCTATGTGGTAGTTATTTTTATTGCCAACGTCATGCACAAAAGTGTTAGAGCTTATGACTTCACGTGACAGGTGAAGATCAACTAGCTTAACAATATAAATATGTATTAACGGCATAAAATAAAATGGAACTTTGGACGGCACAATCACCTCAAAAAAACCTATCCATAGAAATCATTAGACTAAAGACGAAAACAAATAATTATTTAAGAATGTGTTTCTTTGCTATTCAAGAAAATAATAATGGATGACGAATATTTCTGATTTGATCGCAACGATATTAGTATTATTGTAAGGAAGGTGAAACTGTGATCTTAAGATGCATTTTAAGTGTAAAAATAAGTTCCAATCAAAAGTGTTGATATAGCTGGCAATTTCTCTGTACGGACAGTCTTCTGCTTTTATCCATCTCTCTGGCATGAATTCTACAAGTGATAAAATGAATGCAAAATTCTGTATTACACTTGGCCTTTTTCAATAGAAACCCTCTAATGGAAATTATGTTTTTTAGTCGGATATGGCAACAGCCCATTATGCGGCTACTGTTATTGGTGAATATCGATCTGAATATTAATGATGTTTCCAAACGTTCACCAGTTGCGATTGCCTCTTGAGAAACCTGAATAGAGAAATTTATACTGACGAATGGGAAGCTTCCACAACGAGAGAACGCTAATCTCGGCGTAAGAAAACACAAATACTTGAAATTCTAATAGGATTTGACAATTAAATAAGTACCTACCTATATTTAATTTAGGAAAGATGTCAGTACTTAATCAAGGAAAATAAAATTTTCACACGACGATGAAAAATGAGATGACTGCATATTCTTGTAATGCATCTTGCTCAGTTTGAGCCTATTATATTATTGGTAAATAAGATTTTAACGGATTCCGTTAAAGAAAATATTTTAAGGGGCATTCTAGACGGTCATGCCAGTTTAGCCTTAGTTTCAATAGGACTGTCCATTTTGCTTACGTGTAAAACTTTCAGTTTTAATTTTCATTGATGAAACTTCCAGTTTGCAGAGACTGAAAATGGGAATTTTTAGGAAGTGTGGAAAGGAGTTAAAAAAGGTAGACTGATTAAATTTGTTGTGCATTTAAATATATCCTTCTTGCATTAAAAAAAATTGATAATTTAGTAGAAGGCACGGTCTCTGAAGATGCGATGAGTCGGTCTAAAGTGCACGGTGCGCTCGTTCCTAGTCCTAGCCCTAGAAACTTTAAAAACGATCCGAATTAAAAAAAATCGATCAGTTTTATAATTTTTCGATGTGATTCCAAAAAAGTACACTAGAATAAATTTATATAGATACAACAAGTGTGCTTTTAATAAAAGTATTAATAGAAAGAGAATTTAACTATTTTCGGTTTCCATATATTCGTAAGACATATCATTCGAACATCATACATTCGTACATAGTTGTTTAGGTAGATAAGAGTAATGGCTCGAAGATTTCAAAACGACACATTTACTTGCGTTGCATTGTGTGGTGGCACATACAACATACATCCACGGTTAGTTGGTCGGATTTAGCGCCATAAGTCGTTTTGTTCGTGAGAACAGGAGGAATTATGCAACGGCAACGATTTTCTTCGGATAGCTACATCACTTAGTCGGCGCAGAGTTGCATAACCAGGTTATTTAAACCGTTTACCGCAAAGAGCCGAATGGTACAAACAAAGTGCGACCCATTTTCGTCCCGTCCAAATAACAGTTCTGGCTGTCTGCGTCTCAACTTTAAACTCCGAGAGACTTATAAAAGGCTAGAAGAGATTGATGGCGTCCGCATGGATAAATTGTATCATTCCCACGGACGGTGTACACAAATTTGTTGGTTTAATGGTGTGCGCATGACGGAATGGGCATCACAATAACTCTCCGCGTCGTGGAAGTAAGCGGTGGAGATGTCAGAGTTTGTGGAATTGGGCGACGTGAGTTAAATGGAAATAGAGGCTCACATGCAATGGAGATCGTTATCTGCATCATTCTGGTGCGGCGAAGGACAGACGGCTTTCGTTGCCACGGTACCATCGGCATCGTTACCATCTATAGCATAGCTCTCAGAGTAACCATTGAGTTGTTGTCCCCAAACTTTGTATGTAGACTTACCAAGAAGAATCTTTTCTTGGCGAGTCGTCCTGCATATGGCTGAAATAGGATTCCAAGTGTTTTGTTTTAGAGTTAAGCCGACATTTGCAATTACTCCTCCGAAGTTACGCAAGGATTTGGCATTGCCGGTGGGGCTGCACCCATTTAGCTTCCTCACACTAACGGTCCAAAGTGCAACAATTACCGAAGATGGACGGCTCGGACGTGCAAAGATGCCGTTCCTGGAGGGCCCCAACGCGCCGGTGTGGGCCATTCATCACCTCCTCGAAGCAAATTGCCAAAGGAACGGTAGTTTACACTCAATTATAAGCTGTCTGTCGTTTGTTCCGACGACAGTGCGCTATATTCCTACAGCACACACGCTTGACACTTACATTGTCCAATTAGCTCACTGACGAAGTAATTTACCTACTAGTGTGGAAGGCTCCGCCGTGATTCACACGGATTGCCGCCAGGACAATGAGGTTAAGTGTTATAAATGCTGTCGCGGAGAAAGAACAAACTGTTATGCTGTTGGTATTGTTGGTGGGATTGCGGATTTGTGTTGATAGCTCTGAATTGCTGGTAGGTACTACTTAGGTGTAATGTGATGATCAAGTTAACCTGCCTAAATTGGTGGGTACCATCTCAGAGGCAATCTAAATAATTTTGCCCTTAATCCCACCTAGGAAGTCTTCACTGCATAATGAAAGAATCTACTTGATTAACTCAATTTGTACTTTTATACATTATTGAATAAATAGATATAGTTTCTGAAAACTTTAAGTTATTTTGGAAAAAAAAATGTCCAAAATTACGTGAAATTTTATATACATAATCTCTCAACAAACTAAACAGTATAGTACACAATAAATGGTATCTTTAATTGGATCCCATTGTATCATTTCTGTTTTTGCACAACTGAACTCTAACCTTGAGGATGCGGGTTATGATGTTTTAAGTTTACGTTAGTACCCTTAAAGTAGATAGGTCAACTAGCAAATTACTATGGCATTGGGTACATTTATAAACGCAGGTCCTGTATCTGGTAAGGGTTTGATATTAAAGATGGCATGAAGGCAACATGCCAACAAACAAGGGATATGACACTCATGTTAAAAACAATAGAATAGTTTACATAAGTAATTACAAAATACGTCTATTATAAATAATGTTTTTCTTGCAGGTCATTTTCACAATGCAGGGTACCATTTAGTGTCCTTCCTTCTCTTATCAGAAAATTCCAGGCTCTACCGGAGAATTCCAGTCACTATCGCTTAGAATTTTATTTATGTAAACCGCATTTAAACGTACATTTGTTGCACATGCCGATACTTATGGTAGTAATAGTACCAGGCATGTTTTCCAAGAGAACACCTGTGCCTACCCACGACCATAAGAAGGAACAATAATTAATTTTCATCAGCAGTTAATCCATATCCGCGGTTGTCATGTCCGTCTCACGGGAGGAATTTTTCTGGGCAAGCCCACGTTCGGATAAGCCATTATCCGGAGAAGTGTAGTGGGTTATGTAGTATGCATGTTGATGCAAAACGCATACACCTAAAGCGATCGCATAATGAACTTGTTGTGCAGTCGACCACATTTGTTTTAGGTAACGGTTCCTCGCCAACAACCGCAGACGGAGCGATATGCTAATCCTGAATGGATGCAGGCCTACATGACACTCGAGCCCAGGCAGGCAGGAAGACATACGACGAAGAACTCATAAGGACAAGACCTCAGGATGACAAGAGCCCATTAATACAAAAAGCCATGAAGACGAGAATCTATGAAGACAAAAATGCTTGAAGTAGTGAAGACAAAACCATCTCAATAAGAGATCTTATGGAAAGAGCCTGTAAAGGCGAAAGCTTTCTCAGCAAGGCCTCATAAGAAAGAGAGAACACACTCCTAAAGATCAGAAAATAATCCTCTCCACCCTCGGCTTTGATAAGTCAAAGGTGGAGCAAGCCCCACCTCCTATTGTATTATGAACGTTTACGTCCTCTAATTGGTTTATAGCTTATGCAAATTGCCAGGATAGATGTCAAGAATTTATGATAAGCACGCTGTCAAGAGACAATCCCTAGATTTTTCATTGGGGCTGCAGGCATCAATCAATCCTCTGCATGGGTTGGGAATGTCAAAGGTAGGTTTGCGAGGGCAATGTCCTTTCCAACAAAAGTAACAAGTAAATTTTGGAATCCATGTCGAAACCAGTCTTTAAATGCGATTCATTGTTCAAAAGTTTGATGCAATTTTCAGACTTTTTATTCAAGACCGAAGAAGGAGCGTCGGTTTCATTGCAGGCGATTAACAAACAGCTCCACTCCCTCGTCGCTGAAGAAGGCTTTGCAACGCCGCGCAAAAGGTGAAGGGAAATCTGAAATAATTACATCCAGCCTAAGGAAGTCACGATAGACGCTTTATTTCACCCAGTCTCGAAGTTTAAAAACAAATCGCATAAAGTCTCGATAATTGGTTAGGTACTTTCTAAATTCTTCCTCCGCGCTCAGAGTTCTACTTTCTTGTTTGGTTATTGGTTATTGCTTTAAGTCGTGTGGGTTCCCTGTTATTACTTCCTTGGTGTTTAGGACGAGTCAGCCACTCATCCTTATTACAAGTATGTTTTCAACATACTTTCAATAATCCTCTAAGGCTCCCTTCTTCTACCCATTATTAGTATGACAATAATTAAAAACAAAATACATTTACATAGTTTAAAAATAATTAATGCATATTGAAATCGTCTCAGGGTCAGTATTCTCCTCAAAATCACTTTTCTTCTCAAGATCATTATTCTTCTCAAGATCACTATTCTTCTCAAGATCACTATTTCTTCTCAACACCAGTCTATAATACCCCATTTTCAATATGCGTATTTGTCGCAAATGCGCTGATTGACCTTCGACTAGGTGTGCCCCTGCATTGATTAACGCCGTTGATATGTGTTTCTCAAAACTACGACCAATATTTATCGGCGATAAACTATAAAGGTGACACAGTGAACACGCCTCCTCCTAATGCAAATCTTGCATTAATAGTAAAGTGCTCCGTATATGTGCAGGCGTCACTTCATCAAGGATAGCGGCGGTCCTTGCACAAATCCGACTAACGAGGAGTTGTTGCAACATTTGCAACAGGTGTCTCTTGCACTGTCTGACAAGTAGTAAGTTGAATGGTCCCCCAGGAATAAATTCATCAAGCCTAATAGAAGATCAACGAGGGGTCTAGTTTAACTAGAGTTTGACAATTCTTTAAATTGTGCTCTTGGTCTTTCTTACACGAGGGAGATTTAAATTAATTCAGAAACAAGTATATACATATATTTTAAGGGCAAAAACTTTCAGCGAAACATTGCCAAAGGAGTGCTCCTCTTAACATAAATATTGTGTACAACGTTTCCAATGGTGCATTTACTCTTCGCGAAGCACTGTTCTGTATTCTCAGATGATATGCCAATCACGCAGCCTGCATAAAAAATGTAAACACACTAACACTGAACCACTGTCAGCGACGACAAAACCAAAAGGTTTCGAAGGCCTTGCCTAAAGCAGCTCAAGTGATGAAGGTGAATAAAATATAATAGAGTTGGTGTTCAGAATTATTATCGTCCAATCAGCATAAATTACATCCGTGGACGTAAATACGAGATAGGGGACGTCGTATACCTGTCACGTACCTGCATTTTAAATGCTTGCTTGACTATAGCATAACACAGCAGGTACGTTACATTAATAAATTTATAAAATAAACACGATGTTTGAATGTCGGTACAACCTTCTTCACATTAAAAACCAATCATTACTATAACACATACAACATAAATTTGCACTTTGAAAAAAATTGATTTTCGGACGATAAGTAACAATTTTTCCAGTTAATTTTAGAAATCGGTTGTACGCATAAGTACGCTACTTCCCATCCATCCGAATTTATGTAGACCAACCGTATTAATTAGTCCCAACAACATAATGGCACAATAAACACCAATTATAAAAAATGCTAATTAAAAACCGTAGCTAAAACAAAGCTAGGATAGGATCTCTCCGGTTGGAGGAACAAAGAAGGTGGAGCGGTCGCTAGACGAGGATGGAGTGCGGTAATCGGAACGTATCTCACGTGAAGAACCAAAGTGTACCAGCTGACATACATTCGGGCCCAATGACGAGGATTTGGTTCGATACATCGAGGCTAATGTGGAATGGACCAGATACGGTGCCCACTTCTTTTATCTAACATCTAGACGGTCCGTCCTACTCGGATGGAAGAGCTCCCACCGATTCAAAAAGAGAGAAAGTTTGCCGCAAGCCCCCGTGTGTGCTGTTGGACTTTATCTGATCCATAATTTCTTCCTTGTTTGAGGATCGGACTAGCGAGAAAGACTCTTTTCTTTCCTTATATCCTATTGTTGTGGCATCGAGTCGACCGACCCACCTAGATTATAACACTAACCGAGAGCAAATTGAAATGTTTGAGCAAGACATGAATTTCAGAAGCATGTCCTGAAAATTCAGGAAGTAAAACCATTGAATTGCTTTCGAAAGGATTTGATACAATCCTCCTAACATGGGGGTCACGTGGCTCATTGAGAAGTTATGTAATTTGTTTCGCTAATGGAAACTAAATCAGAAATGTGCAGATTATTTGATAAGAACAACTGTTAGAAAGTACGGTACAACATAAAGCCCTGGAAGGGTAAAACTAAAATACTTCCCGATCATTTCTCACACTAACTTCATCGAGATTACGCTTTAATGGTAATTAATTGGAGACTAGATAGGCACTTTAAGTGATTATAACGTTCCGCTTCTGAAACTAGATCGATCGCATTACTAAAGTGCACCAATGTTTACCATCCGATCATGGGAGCGTAAGTCCTTTGATTCTTAGATTAATGGTGATTTCTAAACTTGCACACCGATATCTGCATAGAACAATAATCTATTTTTTTAAATTTTAACGAAATTGCACTACCATTCGAGTTTAAACACAACACACTATACCAATTGATGGTTCATTATGTTTGCATAGTTCTGCAAATAGGCGTAACCAAATAGTTCGGATTGGACCCAAGGACCAATTCTTTGGCTCCTTTCTAAACGCCAAAGCAATAATTAGTTAGCGGATTTAACGGACATTAAAGAGGTCCATTGTAAGGAAATCGCCAGGCTGTGTTTTAGGTGGTAACGGACGTCGTAACCCAATAAAAGTCTAAAAACTGTTACGGTAGAAACGCGTGAAAGAATCGGAGGAGCGCCGGTGGACTAGCATTAGTGCTCTGGAGTCACGATTCTCGAGATGAAGAATGGGTTTGTTTGGCACACTGTTTGTAGTTCGCAAGTGGCTGCCATTAGCGATCCATAACATGCCAGTGCAATGCTTTAAATGGCAAGAAGAACAGATAGGCGGGCATAGTTAACGAGAGTCCGCAACAGTATATCTAAAATCTGTTTTTGTACGGGACATAACCGTTTTGCCTTTCATTAAGCAACAATCCACACAACCATGCGCCAACAAAACAGGGACCCAAATCCAGCAAGAACTAAATGTTATTTCATTTCTTCGTAGAACATGGGAAAAGAAGTTTCATTGTTAACATTATCTCTATAAAAACCATGGTGAATAGTGAATCATGAAACTAAGTATAAGTAAATCCTCGAGATACATCCCATTTTCTCCGCCTCGTTAATCCCACAATAACAATTCCTTACACAAATCGGCTTTTTCTCCGCATCAAACCAATTACCTCCACGATTTTTGTTATTCGTAGTAATACATATTCAGAGGCTATCAAATAGGAAAGTGTAGTGCTGGAGGAATCCGAGTGGAACGGAGGCATAGTGGCGGTATTCCTCGGTAGCGCAATTATCTCAGCGAATGATCGATGGATACTTTTCCAAGTGCTACCGCCCACGAAATTGACACTTTCACTATTAGGTGGACGACGTCTCGTGCCTGACTTGCTTCTTCGAGTTAGTGCCCATTGGCGACGTACATAATTGTTAATAGGTGCTGGTATCAGGACTAGTCGATGCCATGAATGCCACACATGAAATAATAATTTTTGGAAATGTTGTAAAATCCATAGTGACTCTTAAATTAATATAGGTTCGCATATAATGTATGTTGAGTATTAGGAGCTTAGCGTACCAAACATGCGGTACATACGTATTATCATAAGCATAATCATCATCATCATCGTTATTATTAATGGTAATCACGATGTTCACCTTTCGCATAACTCTAGGTAAGACCTCGGGTGGGTTAATGACAAAATGCGTCCAACCGGACCATATAAGCTTACGGCCAGCCGTACACAGTTCTCTAAGCCATAAAAGCTCGCATCTCCATTCTACCGTTGTCGTATCCGTTGCTCGCAGTGCTCCGTGGACTTCCTCAACTACGACCGTCATCACGTTCTGGTCAATAATTAATAAACTCCACGGTGTAATTAATTTCTGCGCGGCAAGAGATCCATTGGCAATATGTTGCTGAGTTCGCGAAATCGTGATTATTAAAAATACTTGGAAACAGAGACCCGTAAAGGAAGATCTTTTCGCAAGGACCTTAAACATTAACAATTCGGAATTTAGAGAAATGATACCCCTGAAAAGTCGACAGTCTAACTAGAGATATTAGAAGATTGTGTCGAAAACGATATCCATCATAGAAGTTCTCATTCCCAAAATAACACATCTCATTAGTTACTGTCGGCCCACTTTCCTTTGGAACCTGTACACAAGGCTTTGGCGTAATGAATACACCAAGAGCGTTTAGGCGTACACAATAATTAATTTCATTAATTCCCAAGTCAGTTTGTTAGTCAGTGCCACTACTAACGCGCATAATTTGTACAAATTTTAATGACTTCATTAAATGAACGTACAACATTCTACAGTTTTTAAGCGGTGCAAAATAATTCCTTATACATACATGAATAAAAGCGATTTAAGCGTAAGATTAACGGCAAGAACTAAGAAAGAGTACATAATCTTAATGAATGCATAATATAGGTAATCTCACATAACATATCCACAACAAAGCTTACGATTAGGCAACTGTTGCAACAAGCGTAAATCGCGTTGCATAATTTCAAATCAATTGTTTGAGTCAATATAAAGGTAAATATGTACTCACTTGTATACAAAGCCGCGCGACTGTTTATACACAATTCTGCCCTCCCAGTAAGAAACAGCATATCTCCATTTATTAAATAAATTAAATAAATGGAGATAAGGTTTTTCCTATTGCAAAGGCAATAGAAAACAGCATATCTCCATTCATATTATATTTGGAGATACGGTGTTTCTTATTGGGAGGGCAGAATTGTCTACAGATTGTTTTTTTAGAGACTGGCCAGAGGGCGGAGACATAACTCTACAGGTCCCAACGCGGTCGCTTGCTTTGTGGTCTCAGCCATTGGCGAGCGAGACCTGTAGAGTTGTGTCTCCGCCTTCTGGCCAGTCTCTAAAAATACAATCTGTATATACGTGGTCTGTTAGAAAAGTATCCGACCTTATTTTTTTTGCGACAACCTGAAGGATTTGAATGAAGCGCTCTTGCATGAGTCTACCTTGAACCTTCGTGCGCATGCGTGATTTTTTTCCTGCCTGTCGATAGTGTCTGTTGCTGACAAACAGCATTCGAATGCGGTAATGTATAGTGGTCTCGTCGTTGCGTTCCTCATGTCCTCTCTTATCTGAAATCACATTCCTTTCAATGGCCTTTTGAGCTTAGGGAACAGCCAGATGTGGCAGGGGGGCATATTATGTGAGTAAGGAGCCTCTTGAACCACAGTCGTCTGGTTTTTTGACAAAAAAGTCTGAATCAAGTGCGAGGAATGTATTGGATTTGTCTTGATGAAGGCGCCAATTTCCTGTTAACCACAACTCCGATCTCTTGCGCCGCACAGCATTATGAAGGCGGCGGAGGCCATCCATGTAGTACTCTTTGGTGTTTGTTAGACCCTGTGGTGCATACTTGTGGTGTACCACATCGTGGGAGTCAAAGAAAGCAGTCAGCATCACTTTGACGTTGCTGCGCACTTGGAGGGTTTTCTTTGGTCTTGATGACATGTAATGTTTCCATTGGGATAACTGGAATTTGGTCTCCGGGTCGTACCCGTACACCCAGGATTCGACACCAGTGATTTTGATGAAAATTTGACAAAGTAGCGCTGCTCCAATCGTTCCGGCATTTTCCTTGCAATGCAACGCAATGACGACAGCAGTACACACAAATGCTGTTTGCCAGCAAGAGATGCTATTGACAGAAGTGAAACATTTTAAGCATGTCTACGAAGGTTCAATGTCGGCTCATGCAAATGCGCTTGATTCAAATCCATTAGGTTTTCAAAAAAAAATAATAATTAAGTCGGACACTTTTCTAACAGACCACGTACAGTTGCAAACAAATCTCAAGTTGGTTTAGAGACCATTGTCGCACGTCCACATTTGTTACACTAGTTTCACAAATATCATGTCAGGTAATATAGCGGCATGTATAGCATTATTGTAGTAATAATATCCGAGAAAAAGAAAAACAAATAAAACATAAACATTGGTGGACGATGGGACCTTTTAGGAGGCTTTCATTTGCCTTGACCATCCTCGAAAAATTCAAATTTGAAGATAGTTCCAGTTTCCAATATTTTACTCATCTAACCTCTGTGTATTTTGAAACTCTTCTAAATATGGTAGGAAGTAAAATAAATAAGAAGGAAAGAAGATTTAGGCCAGTAATTCCTGCATCGCTCAGGTTGGCGGTAACCCTACATTTTTTGGCGGGTGACGAGTCATTTAGCATGTATACATTTAGACTATCAAAACAAACCACATTTAGATGTAGATAATCCACTTCATGTCTTTAATTTTTTGTGCTCTCGATAAAACTGAAAAATTAAATTGTGTTTCATTCTTTTTAGCAATTTCTTCACAAGTCTGCTTCCCTCATTTCGGCTTTTAAATACATTTTGCCAATGTGACATACTCCACAAATAAGAGGTATTAAAGTCCTCCATTAACAACATTTGTTTTTCTGCGGCCCACATTGTGAGAACGTAAGGACTATCGTTTTCAATAGAAATAAAATTCATTACACAGAAAGTAACTTTTGGATATTCAAATTACCTAGAAAATGAAAGTTTGTTGTACGGCATGTCTCATGTTTTCCATTCAGGACGGAGAACGAGCGACTTGAGATTTATTGTCACAGAACACACGACTTATCTCCGATTTGTTCATAGACAATCGCAGAACTTCGTCTATACACACGAGTCACGCGACTTTGTATACAAGTGAATACACATCTGTATACGTAAAGAATTAATGTCCACTTCTTATTTCTCCCACATGTCATAGTGACAGGCATACGACATGCAGTATTGAGACTACTGAAGGAATACATTCAGCCTGCAGTCATGTGCTACCAACGAAAAGTGGATATTTATTCTTAAACTGTACATGTAATTAAATTTAGTTTATTCATATTCTTTACATTATTAATTTATATTAATATTTTGAAAGAAAATATATTGATGTACTAAAAACCGTTATATAAACATATATATTGCATATAATAAATGTTCGAACAAACACCCGAGCTCTTGTTTACAATGTCCTTTCTTGGCTTCCGTTTTTTGAAAAATCTGCTATGTACCATCTATACAATACCTAACAATGAATGAGTCACATTTTCACAGTATTCTTCCTACTGCATCCTTTTCACTTTTTATATCTTAGTTTAATTTCTGTTAATTTGGTGTCCAGATTCTTCATTATTTAAATCACTAATTTTTATTTACAACATGTCCAAGTAAAATAATAAAATTTTAAACCTTCTACTGAAAATAAACACTTTTAAAAATGTTTTTGTATTGATTTTGCAGATTATCCATACTATATTTGCAAAATTATCAAAAGCGATGGTCCCAATACCTTCAATCAATGATTGATGTAATACGAGCACTGGCTGGTGTTCAAGTCCGTGCGACTCTTCGAACATATACTATATAAGCAACAAAGCAGTTATTAATTGTCCGACATCCAACTACACATCCTTCCACAAACACACACATATGTATTTCAAAACCGTTTCTGCATAATAGAAACAATAGCACTTACTGTAACGTCCCCTTACAATTAAATTAGAGAGAAACGAATCTTATTTTATGAAGACCTATTATTTCAAACATATCATATAAATGTTAGTAGTTATTGCACTATTGCATTAACAAAACTTTCAGTTCTAAAAACATAGAAGCTCCTATTTGTTGGCGTCTTTAACCAATCACGTAAAAAATAAAGGTAATTAGAATTGAATTAAAATAAAAATAACTTACCTTGTAGATTGTCCAACATGTAAGTCAGCAGTTTGCTTGTGCCGTTCGGTTCCGAGTAGATATTCATAATATCCTTATTTAAAGGATTCCCTTGCAACGACAACACCATGAGGTTGAATAATTTTCCAATCTCGTAGGGAAGCACCCTCAAATAGTTGTTATTTAGAAGTAATTCCCTGGAAAGCGAGAAAAAATTAGAAGGGTGGGATCGCTATGTGTCAGATCCCCTTACACGCAAAATATAATAATCCTACTAACTAAAGCAACTCGAAACGCTATTTTGTTGTTTTTGATGTTTTGTTCTTTTTTTGGGTTTTTGCTTTTGCGTGATTTTTATGGGGTTTTTACATGTTTACTGAATAAATTCAACTATAAAGACATGGTGAAATTTTGTCAGAAATCTAAAACGTCAAACATGATTCCAAAAAAAAAAAGAAAATAATAACAATTTAAAAAAGGTACAACAAGCTACTTAGTTATTTTATTAGTAGGAATAATCGAATTTTTGGAGTTATTAAAAAAATATGGAACATAAGGGTACTTACTTGACTCTGGATAGGACATGGACGGTATAATAAGGATTAGCAGCATAGGATTTCATGGCAGCAGCAGCTGCAGCTAAGCAGGCTCGTATGTACAGGAGGGGACGGAAATTCATTCCTCTAAATTAAGGGATCAAGGAAGGAATATTGTGTAAAATTAATTGTTAGCAAAATATTGTCAAAGTTATTCTTGTCAATGCGACAATAAGCAGGGAATTAACATTTGCATTGTAAAATTATTTTTAGGTTGGACAAGATACGAACCTGAGGTATATCAGATCGCCTATCTCCGCCGGTAGCGTTCTTAGTTTGTTGTGAGACAAATCGAGATGTCTCAAGTGCATCAACTGATTAATATCTGGAGGCAGTCTCTGAAGGTGGTTGTTTTTTAGATACAACGAGGTGAGATTCGTCATTTGGAACAATTGGGGGCTGAGATTCCTAATGTTCCCTGAAAGCTCCAACTCCGTCCACACGCTCTTTTTACCCGCGGCCTTGTCTTCCGCCGACATGATTGTATGCATGCGTCTATTGTTCGTGCCATTATTCTCGAACTTGTTTTCTTTAGGATTGTTGCGCGGCATCGTGTTACCTAAAAAGGGACATCGAAGTTTCATTTTTATTGGGTTTTTTCTGGGGTAAGATCACTGGAATTTTGACAACAGAAAACACAACACACTTTGTTTCTTGTTCGAGTTACTAATCCATTTACCACTGGCTATTTTTGCTATAAATGATGATAGGTGTCATGTGTCATATGGTTTGTCAGAATTTCAATTCTTATTTTTCTAAAAGACACATGTAAATTATAACTGCTACACCATATCTTCAGAATGTTCTTGGCAATTTCACAAGCGGTTTTTTTTATAATTCGTTTTATTGAACATATGTACTTTTATTCCTAATTTTATTAATAATGTAATATAGTGCTCTGACTTAGGTATCGTACTTAACTTATTATTTTGAGATCATCAATAATATTATGTTTTACTTTATCTTATCTTTTAGCAGTTTAATATAATAATAATAATAATAATTGATATTACTACATTCAATTGTAAAGAAATATTAAAATAAATGGAATAATACATAATGCAGTAGTAACTTAACCAGTATTTAAAATTAATAATCAAACAAAACATCATAATTTAGGGTACATACTTTGTTGAAAACTGGAGGAAAACAGGAATTATTTATGTATAATTACTCCATTATTCTAGAATTGATTGCTAAGTTAAATTTTCATAATAATTATCATTGAGAAAGTTTATATAAATACAGGTATCCTTATATAGCAAGAATTTTAAGAGTGTAATTGTTAATAAAAATTAACATTTGTGTATAATTTATGTATTTTTATACTCGTACGGTAAAACATGTATGGACATAATTTTTGTTATTTTTCTACCAGATCAAATATCCTAAAAATTTGTTGATGCGAACTAGCCTTGGTTGCAATTAGTTCGGATAATTGATGCACTACTGTGTGTAGAAAAAAATTTAGAACATGCGCCCATTTAGCAGGAAATATACATAAAATGTTTTCTATTTTCATCACTGCTGATCAGCATTAAACAGGGGTGTTTTTTAAGTTACAACGTATTTTCATCTGTTAATTCTTATTCAGTAAGACTTTTGTGCTTTTATTTTGCATTTGTGATTTTGTGAGAGAACATTATAAATCTGCTTAGCTGTATGTCTGTGTGAGTTAGGTAAGGTTGACCAAACAATAGGTTCTTTCCAACAGGCTCTATGTACCGTACATGAAAAGTACAGAGCATGCGCATTACAAAATGACCTTTCCAACACTGATTTGTACGGTATACTGTACAATACATTTGTCTTTCCAACAGACCAATGTACCATTCAAGAATCGATTTTCGTATCGCCAAAACAGTAAACGGTCCAGACCATGTACTGGTTGTACTGTCATGCGCAGTTTAATTATGGGGGAAGAATTCGCGTTGTTATTATTGTGTGATTTATGATTGCGTACGAAGTTTGACTGCTATTAGGCAACCAGACAGTCATATATTGGCTAGGTATTGTATGTTACCAGCCAAACTAGTTTGTCCTAGCCTAAACCGGTTTATTCCACACGTGTCAAGATATACTAGTTTATCCCAGGAAAAACAAGTTTGGTCTAAATACTTTAGGCATAACTAGTTTGGCCTAGGCCAAGCAGATTGAATCGTCACAAAATAAACAAGAAATTGTTGTTTTATGAGGTGCACCTGTATAAAAAACTGTGCTAAAAATAAGTGCCAGTATAAAAAAAAAGATTTTGTGTAATTCAAAATGTAACCCTGTAAAAATAAATAAAAGATTAAATATTTTATATGTTGCACTAAGAAGTACAGTCCACGCTCCTTATTCGCGGAGATTACGTTCCATAAAAAACCCGTGAATAAGGAATTATATGAGATACATTCCAAAATTACAAAATTGAAAGTGAATAATGATCTACAATCATTCCATTTAAAGTTTTTTTTAAGAGATATATCGATATGATTAGCTAAGTATCCAGCTTGGGCAGTGGATTAAGGAATCTGGTGAGGTCTAAGTTGTGACGTTCTTGATTTTTACTTCAGATTTGTTGATAAATCAAACAGTCGATTAGTTGAAATTAAAAGCCGCGATTCAGATGCAAATGTGTCACCAAAAGCCAGGCTTTCAACAATATGTATGTATATTTTTCCTGCTGCAAACTATCTTCCTTTCATTTTATCCTACATTATAAATTTAAAAAAAAAAGGACCTGATAAAATATTGTAAGTTATTATTAATTGAAAGTTGCAACTGAATAATTTCTAAAATCACAGATCGAGTGTACAAAATAATGTCGGTTCCAAAAGAAAAAAGCGGTTTTTATCAAAAAATAAATCCCAGCATTTACTAACAGTGCAGTTTGACTAAAAGTTATTTTTTTCTTCAAACGTTATATAATTCGCTCATTATTTAGCTTAGTCGGCCGGAAAAAAGTTGCACTTTTCAATATTAGTGAATGAGTGACAGAAAAATTAAGTAAATAAACTCCTGTCACCAGTGCTACCAAATGTACTAAATGTGCTTCCTGAATATTTACGTTGATATTTAACTATGGCGCATGCGCCGAGAAGGAGTACAATAATGACCCCGAAAACAGATGCCGTCGCCGGCTAGAAAAGTAAGTACTGCCAACTGCCATCTGACAAACTGACGTTTGAAAAAAAAACGCAATAATATCGATTTCTCTAACGTTTGATGAAAAAATAGTATATTTTATGCGGAGTTAAAGTGACTTTTTGTAGCTCATCTTTTTTTGCTGCCTCGCTATCGCTCGGCAGCAAAACACGACTCGCTATAAAAAGTATCACTGTACCTCCTTATAAAATAATATACTATCATTATTAAGTAATGAAATGTTGATTCTTGTCCGTTGAGTTTAAATTTCTGAGGATTGTTCTTAGGTGTTCGGACAGGATCGGTATGAAATCAAAGTTCAATCAAAAGCCAACGTTTCAGGACATTTAACGAGTATAATAATTAGCATGTCATTTTCGGGGTCGTAATGCTAGTTTCCTCGACCCCAGAATGGCACGCTAATTATTATACTCGTTAAATGCCCTGAACAAGGTGGAGAATAAACGCACCGAAATGTTGGCTTTTAATTGAACTTTGATTTCATACCGATCCTGTCCGAACACCTAAGAACAATCCTGAGAAATTATTATTAAGTATCTACTGATTAGCTTATTTTGATGTCACTTCTAGTCAATAACAAGACTTTTTTTTTTAATTCTCTCTTGGGTTTCTTTGGTCCTAATATTAAAATTAAGAATTCCTTTGTTTTATTCTACATATCTTTATTTAAAAACACACTTTTGCTCAACAATTGCAAGTTTTTTCAGAATTTCAATTATTTAAAATTGAGTGTATCTATATATATGAAACAAAATAAACTATAATTAACAAATGATTAAACAAACTATCATGTGAGAATTAATATTACTCTTAAAGTATAAAACTTATTAATTTGTTGATAGACCTGGGTTAGAGTTGGAATTAAATACGGAATTTGACGTTTATATTTTCTCACAGTTTCGGTTTTATATTTTAGATACCACAGTAAAAAAACGCAAAATGGTTGCAGGGGCACTCAAAACGTTGAGATTCATCAAAACCTCGAAATTGACTTTTGCATGAATACAATACTTTCTCTTTACATGCATACACGTAAAAATATGACAATGTTAACATAAGGTTCTTTTCTGCAACACGGTTTGTATCCTTCAAATTGTGCTGTTGGAAAGAACCTATACTCTGCTTCTTTTAGCACTCTTTGAAACAATATTAGAAAAGATTTTAAATTTATATGGAATAATAAGTAAAATAATTGACCGAACATCCTGAAATTACTATAACAAAATCTTACAAAGTTCTGATCCTTAAAAAGTTTAACCTAAATATTTGCACATTTATTTAGTATCATAATAGTTGAATGAAAAACTTTGAAGGAGGGCATTTCTTTAATGGATAAATTGAAGTTGATCAAATAACCTTATTAACAAATCTTTTAACGACTCTTAAGTACATATATTTTGTATAACACGTATCTATAACATGCAGTTTGACATTTTTATATTAAAATGAACAGATGAATTTTATGGAAATCAGATTAAACGTAGTATTTTGATGTATTCCCAAACATCCAACACAACAGCTCTAAAATTTTCTCTCAATTTTCATTAGAAAATTGAAAATACTTCTAACAATGAGTGGCCCTTAGAAAGTTCACTCAACTTTAGTCAAACAGGTAAACAAGGAGCCATCTCCAATAAAAACACCTCAAGTATCGCCCTCTGAACCCGCAATTACCTAAATAATACGAAAAATGCGTCCCTTATTCAATAAAATCCCCAAAAATCCTAATTTTTACTCGATTAATCTAAAATGATCAACAACAGAAGAAAAGTCATTCAAGAGTGCCATGACAAGCCCTCGGTTGTTTATGTGTTACAAACCCAAAACAACCGCGAAATCTCGCTAAATTTATTTACAAAGAGTTAGAATCTTACCTTCATCTACCTCTCGGTTTGTTTATAAATCTGAAGATATGTAAAAATCCTTACAATTAGAACTATCCGATACAAAACACTGTCCGCCATATAAAAAACGCTAACACACTGAAGAACCAATTGCGCAACGCCAAACTCCCTAGACGTGATAGCCAGTGCAATTTTTTTATCATGCGACCGTCCGAACTCGAATTTTTCATTAGAAAATCGTCCAACAGTTATATTTCGAAGCATGAAAGAACATAGGAATTTTCCTGCGGTGTGGAAAGCTTGAAAAACTGCCGAGAGAAAGTTCTTAAGAACAGCTGATTTCTACAGGTCGCAGTACCAACTGTTTTGTACTGGAACACCAAATAAAGAAATGTTGCTGATTTGATAATGAAATTAAAACCACTTTGAAAGGAATCTCTAACTTACATTACGAACATTTATAAATTTTTGCAATTTTTCTTTAATTAATGCAATCCAAATGACAACAAATATTTTATTTTTACTCAATCCTATCTTCAATTTAAATAAATTTTTGTACATATGTATTCCTAATAATAAAAATAAACACAAGATTTATATAATAATGTATGTTTTTATTATTAATTAACTTAAAAATAAAAGCACATACATAAAATAATATTGCAGCGAATTTATTACACAATCTATACACAAGTAATTCGCTGCAATGATTACTAAAAAATATAATAACACTAAACTAAGTCAGAATTACGAAAGTTAAATGTTAAGTCGACGATGACGGCAACCGACATACCGCTCTTGTCACAGTTATTTAATTGTAGTAATAATAATATTAAGAGTAAAACGAAACAAGAACGACTACAAACGAATAATACAGATGGAAGAAACATACACGTGACCACAAAAAAAAAATTATGTAAACGAAACACGTGGGATGAAACAAAACGATGCGCTATATACCAATTAGTGGAAAAATGAACGTAACAAAACATCACAAATAATTTGATTAATTTATAATATATTATGTACAAGAATACCTATGACTTATAATGACTCTTGGACGTAACTTCTCGGTACATATAATCCCAATACCTTAACGTACAATACATGCGTATGAAACTTATTTTATATAAAACAATCCGTAACTCCAAGTATTGAATAATGAAAATGATTGAATGTATGCTTAACAAAAATATATATTATTCTATTTTAAAGAAAATCATACAATGCATGTATCTAAGTTATTTCATAGAAAATGGAAAACTGGCAAGATTTCTCATTTGTGTAATTTTTATGGTAACTTGAAACATTTCTTACTATAGAATTTGGTTCCTATGAAAATTAACCACTACTTTTTTCGATGATAAAATGTAATATTTAATTTTCTTAAAAAGGTTATTTAACACCTTCCGCGCGTATTGGACCCGCTGCTATGAAAATGACGCGATACGCAACAAACGTAATCGAAAGTGATGCACTAAAGATGCAACTATTACATATATCTCTAATTTATTTACAAAAATGTTCTAATAGTCGATTTACTTAAATCAATGCTTCGAAAGCCATTGAAAAGTTACTTTCAAGAGTTTATAAAACAAGGACGTTCTCGAAAAGGACAAAATTCATACTTATAATAATCACCTTTTAGTTTGAATGTTCACACTTCAACTTTACCGAATATGGAGTTCCTCTGTCACATTTACAATTAGTTCACTGTTATCATATTTATATATATACTTTCTTTTAATAATTAGGTAATAAAAAACTATCCAAGTCTTGCAAATCAAGAACCTATTCATAACTTATGCAAAAACTGTTAGGCAAGGAAACAACTTTGAGTCAGCAGTGTGTCCCTATATTCACAATTCATCAAAAAATCCCTTTTTCTCTAAAAATCGAGATTCTTATTTGGCCTTTATAATTTAAATATAACTGGGACTAAATATTTTTCATGACAAGTTTCCAAATATTTTATAGGTTTTATTCGGAACACACCATACTCAGTCTGATCGTCGTTCCTGCTTTGCATTCAAACTACATTTTCATCACAACGTCGTACATCGGAATTTAAAAGTGAAAAACTGCTCAGAATATTTCTAATACTAAATACAATTTTTATATTTAAATAAACTTTAGGACTTTTCATGTAGTAACAAAAATTAATTTTATTGTAAATACTGGCTTTACTTTTATTATAAGGTCTTATTTCGAAATTTTATGTTTTAATTTGTAGTCAGTTCTATACGGATGTTTTAAATAAATAAAACCTAAAAATGATCATCAGTTTTATTCTTTACATTATTTGAAATTCCTGAATTTAGCTAATACATTTTTATAACAGGTACTGCTTCGGCTTTACATTAATATGTAGTAATAAGTAAAATTTTATAGGTTGTAGCAGTAACCTTAGAAAAAATATATAGTACATGTGGGAAATTATGAAAAGAAAATATGTTTGAAAATGAAATAGTTCAGAGTCATAAAATTGTATTTGTACTAATTTGTAGCAGTAATTTTTTAAAATCATGTTAAGGAATAGTGTTGGCAAACACTGAGCAATTTTTCTTTGGCTTCAGAATCCGATCATCACACACTATCTTCGAAGTGCTTTTCATATTTATTCTAAATATAATACAATGTAACACAAAATATTGGAATGAAAACAGTCAATTTGCTGATTTAATTAATAAACCACCATTATATATATATAAACCAAAACACAAATAGGTTTTACATGTTATAGTTCAGGCACTAAGATATATACGAAACTGTGAATTTCCCGAAATTTTTGCGCAGACAGTATTTTACCAATGGTAAGTGGTAGAGTATCAACGTTCGAACGAACAAAATCGAAGGGCTTTTGGTTGCTTATGTTTGTTGTATGTGTGGCTATGTTGCATCAAATAGTTGAATGTATTGTAAACAGTAGACAGGATTTTGCTTCCGAGTAGAAAGGAGACATTTAGTTGGTCTGAGGAAATGGTCCACTTAGCCGTCTTCTTTAGGGGGAGTAAACCATCCTGAAACAAATACGATATTTTTTGTGCAATTTTCCGTTAAACTGCAAACTGAATACTGTTTGTTGATTGAAAAACTATAATATTAACCGACACTTACCATTTTTCTCGTGTATCTGTACAAGCGACTTAAAACTCTGTTGCGCACGGGCCAAACTATATTGGCCTTGAGTACAAACTTTCTGGGCCCCAAACTGAATCCGGGCTTTTCCTTTGACCAAAGTGGCCGAGATCTGCATTATCACAGCCTCTACAGTGTAGGCGGATGACCAACCTTGTTTTGTCAACAATTCCATACAGATTGCACCGCCCACTAAGACGTAACCACCTATGCAAATAAAGCAAAATTTTTGCAAATACACTTAAATTACTTAACTTTAGAAAATATACATGTGTAAAATATTATATACATTTTTCTAATAAGGGGAATACCTTGAATGATACCCAACAAAGGTAATGACATTTTTGGGGTTTATAGGTCATACTACCACAGATTATCTGTGATGTTACTAAGGTAGCATTATCACCTTTTGTTCAATCTATACTTAATTTTGTTTTGTGATAGAACGTCAATGAAGATCAAAATCTAGAAAAATTACTATATCTTGATTTCATACACATTCCAAATAAAAGTTTAGATGATATTGATTGAAAAAGCAAGGAAAGCACAAACATTTTGAAACTTTATTTTTGGCTTGATTGCAATGAAATTTTAACACACCTAAGAATTCATGATTATCTGTGGAACTAACGTTTTACATGTTTTATTAAAACTGTCTTTTTCTTTTAACGTAAAATTATGGATACTCACCACTTCATATTTAATCCCCTAATTGAAATTTCGAAAATGCGAGTTGATAGTTCCATAGATAATGATGAATTAAGGTAATTGCAATTGACCCGAAAATAAGCTTGTTGGACTTTTTGAAGTTTGAATATTTTAAATTTTTTTCTCTATCCAATTTGGACTTTCTTCTTATTAAAGGGATAATTTTGAATTTTTTTTTAATACCTTACCTGGACGGTAAAAATATATACATTGTAGACTAATAGTATGACATATTTTTTTTATAATAAATATCACTCATTTCGTTTTGCGGATGTTGTCATTTCAGTAAAATTAATGGTCAGTCCGTGGCCTAGCATTCCTAGTAATATTAAGGCAATCTACTGACTATTTTAACTCTGTAATAACAACGTGGGTAACCAGTAAACCTGGATTAAAATTATTCCAAAGTTGTTAGTCAAGGGTTAAAATAGTAAGCGGACTGTCGCTAATCAACTCTACGAGCAAAGCTGTTATGTCACTATAGGTCATTACAAATTGATAAATACAACTCAGAAAAATGTACCATTCACTATTATTAAATTACAACTGCAGTCTATTTTTAATAAGTTTACGTGTATGAGGTAAATGACAGATATAAAATAGGAAATGATGGGTTAATCATGTTCCATTATAATTTACTATTCATCTTCATAAAAAAATGTTTTGTAGTTACTTAAAAAATTATCTTCATTGGACGCTAATAACCTTTTAAATTAATAATAATATATTTGTTATAAACCCTCATAATCTCATTAAGTTAGGAGGGTGTCACTTGAGGTACTCCCTTTACAAGAAGTAAACTATGCATATAACATAATATCATAGACAAAGGAATATGTAACTAGACATGTCACCTTATGGAACAAATGGGTAGCTAAAAATTATTAAGAGGGCTGACTAGTAAACAAACCGCACTTTTCAGTTATCTCAAAAATTACTAGGCGGAATATGATGTGGTTTTCGGAGATGCTTTAAAACATGATTTGAAAGGAAACTATAATGCCCTTTTGGCAAAATATATAATTATTTTTTTTTCTTACCGCTTATCGTACAAAATCTCGCTGTGGCGACACACGTTACAACATAAAGAGCATTTTATCTTTATGAAATTTTGAAAAATATTACCAAATTTTTAAGAAATCTGAAAAGTTCGAACGGATTCAAAATTCCCGCGACGGGATAGATATACGTTGTCGTTGACGTTAGAGAAGGACGTATGCCAATGTTTACAAACAAGTTTGTTTTCTAGTCAGCCACCTTAATAAATCGTTTCGAAATGTAAAGGCAGTGCAGTCGAATTCGTGATCTTAGCAAAGAAAATATTACTTCCAGCAACGAAAGTTTGGCACAACAAAATGTAGACGACACACACACCGATATTAGTAAGTATTTTTATGTGTGCCGCCTACATTTTGTTGTGGTAAACTTTCGTTACTGGAAGTAATATTCGTTGCCAAGATCACGAATTCGACTACATTTCGAAACGATTTATTAATGTTTTTTTAGCTACGCATTTGTCCAATAAGGTGACTTGTCTAGTTACATATATTCCTTTGTCTATGATAATGGGACCTATTCTGTTTACCCGTTTATTAACACTGATGTTAATAAACAGCATCCAGACTACTTACTATATATATATCTTACTTCTAAATCACGCAAAGATAACCTAAAATTAAACGAGTTACGACGAATGTCCACCATAGGACGAGAAACTTTGATTTGAGGTTGGTAACATTTGTCCTGCTCCTAACTTCT
>JAWQRP010000371.1:0-30028 GCA_033557875.1 Quadriops clusia
TTACAAAACTCATTGATGTTCTTTAAAATGCGATTTTTTCATAGTGGCGCAACCATCGATACACACTCACCATAGAAATCATATTCCTTAAAATGGGAAAATTACCGACGGACGGACGTACGTACGTACGTTATGACGGTAATTATGTTTGTTGATTGTAAACATTTTACAAAAATGCTGTAGATTGATGCACAGAAATACTGTAATGTGTACATTTATACTGTAATGAAATTACATGAATTTACGTTGGTAGCCGCTAACCAACATAAATTCATGTACATTTTTTTTCCTCTATATATACAAAAGTTATAAGATTATAATCTGGAAAAATTGCTCCTTAATTTTGTGGAGTTTTGAAAAAGCCCCGTATGTCCGAGGCGAAACGTCGACAATAAGTAGAAACATGAAAAGTATGTAATTTTAATTAAACTTGGAGCTTAATTACCCATTAAATATTCAACAAAAATAAGTAGAGGTCTGTGTGATCTGTGCCCTCCAAATGAATATGATGCATCACAGATTCATATGAAAAAGACAATATACATCGTTGTCGAAATGTCAGGGAAGCAAATGCATGATTCAAATCCGCAAAAAACACATCAAATATCAAAAATCATCGATCCAAGGATGAGTACAATTTTTAATTTCTTACTTAGGGTTTGTAAGTCTGCCAACAAATAATATAACGTTTCGCTTATTAATGTTTGCTTGGATGAAATAGATGAAGGGATGATCAGCTAAAAATGTTGGGTGAATGTCTATAGCGCACAACATAACCATTTGCATTGCTGTTACTGCCGCTGCTTCAGCTCCCTCTTCATTAACCTCTATGAATGTTTTCTGGATTACTTTATCTACTTTTAGTTGACAATTCCCATCGAAAATTTGGGAAAAATCAGCCTTGTTTTCGAATATGCCACCAACTCCCATTTGAGTCCAAGTCCGGCGTAAATCCATAGTCGTTTCAATCCTGAATTTCGGCAAATAAAGGGAAATTTTCGTTTCCTCTAAATAATCGCAAATCGTAGCAAAGTTTATTTTTGGAATCATTTTTTCCAAATCCTTGATGCCAGCTTTAGCATCAGGTAAAATAACAACCATACTGCAATTATTGCCTTTAAAAAATAGCTGGACAATTTGAGCCTTCAGTTTATCGTTAACGCCGTATTTGAAGTATTCTTCCAAGAACATAATATCCGTATTAACAGTTAGTTTTGAGTTCACATGGAATGGCAGTTCCTGCGTTTGGTTTACGTCGAATTTATAAGTCCAAGTGCCTTTGAAATAAACAGCATTTAAGAGAATCATGCACGTTTCTCGAGTTAAATCGTCGGATTTTATTATTTCTTTTATTTTGTTATTTGTCTTTGATGCGCACCAGGAGTTTACGTTCTTCGCTGCCGCAACTGGACTTTCGAAGTTAATTAATTCAACCTCAGAGGAAAAAATGTTTTTGACGGTTTTCTTGAATGACTCTTTCAAGCGTAAACCTTCTGCCATATATACTTTATCGGCGATGGTTAACGTAACACCCTTTATATTTTTTAATTGTATTAAAATCTCTTTGTAACCTTCGGAGGTTTTTTGATCGATACCTAAAAATTTTTGTAGGTCTTCAGCAGTTTTCCCTCCAGATCCTTGGAACAGCATGGATGCTGCAATATGCATACTGAGGGGCGAAAAACATATGTTAGCCTCATATTTAGATAATTCTTGGTATAAATTGCTTGAGAAAGTACCAGTGGCATTTGCAATAATGTCAAAATAGTTTGCCTGTGCCATTATTATTATTAGTATTATTATCACTATATGCCTTCATGGATTCTTCTTAAATTATTATTTAATATCATGAACAAAATTATTAGAACTTATATTGATAGTAAATATTTTTATTGATTAGGGTTGTTAAGTTTTCCCAAAAGTAAAATTAAAATGCGATCGTCAATGTTCGCTTGAATAAAATATATAAAAGGATGGTCAGCAACAAATACTGTAGCGGATTTAGAACTTCCTATGGCACACCCCATGTATTGTTGCATTGATGTGACAGCGGCTACTTCTGCTCCTTTTTCTGAAACCTCGAAGAGAACTTTCTGAATAGCTGTACTGACTTTCAGCTGTGAATGTCCCTCAACTACTTTGGAAAAATCGGCTTTGTCGCTAAAAATCAATGAGAGTCCCATAGTGGACCAAATAGTTTGAAGGTCCATTAACGTCTCAATGGTGAATTTCGGTAAATATACAACAACCTCACGTTTCGTCAGTTCTTTGGTTATTAGCGTTAAGTTGGTCGTAGATAGGAGTGTTTCTAATTCATTAATGCCAAACTTTTCATCAGGCAGGATAATAACCATGCTAAATTTATTGTCATCGTAGTCCATTTGGAGAATTTGAGCTTTCAGAGTTAAATTTCTACTGTATTTGAACAAATTCTTCACATACATAATATTTGAAGTTACAGTTAAGGTCTCATTTACGTAGAACGAACCGATTTCCGTATTTTCCTTATTAAACTTAACTCGCCAGCATCCGTGAAAATAAACAACGCTTAATATTAATAATGGGAAGTACGACTTTAGGTCCTGCGGATTTACAATTGTCATTATTTTATTGTTGGTTTTTGAGGCACACCAAAAATTGATTGTATTAGTTACAAGTTCTCTGTTTTCGAAGTTAACAGATTCCACATGTGATGAAAAATTATCGATTAAGTTCTTTACGAAGGATCCATTTAAGGAAAACCTATCAGCAACGTAAATTTTATTGTCCATAAATATCACATTTTCCAGTAATTTTATATACCCTGTATATTTTGATGCGCTGTTTTGGTCAATGCCTAAACAATTTTCAATGGCTTCTTCAGATTGATTACTTGCTCCTTGTAATAACATGGAGAGAGCGATGTGCATGCTAAGCGGTGAGAAAAGAACATTTTGCCCCGATGTTGTTATTTGTTGATATAAAAAGCATGCAAAACTAGCATTGGCATTTACAATAGCGTCAAATATTTCGCTTTCCATCACATTATGAGGAATTTTTGAATATCTTTCTTATTTTTCTTTTTTCGATCAACATTTTGAAGTTATTTTAACCAATGAATAACGAAGAATTAGAAGTTACTCATTGGGATTTGAAAGTCTACCTTCAAACAGAACAATAACACTGTTGTTTACTTTCGCTTCGATAAAATAAATAAAAGGATGGTTAGCAATAAATACAGGCATTTCAGAAGAGCCACTTCTTCTCATCATTTGCACAGTAGTAACGGCCGCGGCTTTCGCGCCTTCTTCGTTTACCTCGATGAAGGTTTTCTGAATAACTTTACTAACTTTGATCAATTCTTTGCTATCCAAAAGTTCTGAAAAATCTGCTTTATCCCTGAAAATTATACCAATCCCCAATTTGGCCCATGTGTCTTTCAAATCCATTTTTGTTTGAATCTTAAATTTCGGCAAGTAAACTTCTATTTCAGATTCTTTTAGAGTATTGGTTAGGGTAGGCAAGTCACTCTTAATGATGTTCTTGTCTAGCAAACCAATCCCGTTGCGGTCATCAGGTAAGATGACAACCATATTGAAATTATCGTTTTTGAATGGTAGCTGTAAAATTTGCGATTTTAATTGTTTATTTATGCCGTATTTAAATTTTGTGTTAATGTACATCATATCAGCTTGAACGGTCGTATTGGAATTGACGAAAAACTCTTGGGATGTGGTCATCTCCTCGTCAAACTTGTTAACCCAAATACCTTTAAAACATACAGCATTCAGAATGATCAAACTTGTATTTTTATTAAAATCTTGTGTCTCAACAACATTTTTTATTTTATTGTTTGTTTTGATGGCACACCAAGCGTTGATCGAATTCGCACAGTGTTCCGCTTTTTCAAAGTTCACCAATTCTAATTGAGACATAAAATTATCGGTAATTGATTTTTTGAAATTTTCCTTTGGGGTATAATTATTAGCCAGATAAATTTTGTTGGCAAGCACGAGAGTTTCCACATCCTTCAAATCCTTCATGATTTTCTTGTAGTCCTCTGCTGAGGTTGTACGGTCAATATTTAAGAATTTCCTCATCTCTTCGTAGGTTTTCCCCGCGGATCCTTGCAATAATATAGAGGCCGCAATGTGCATACTGATTGGGGAGAAAAGCACATTTTCTTGTCCTTTTGATAGTTCTTTATACAAATTATTAGTGAAATTAGAAATGACTTGTGAAATGTTTGAAGTTGTCATTATTTTATATTTTGTTTTTCTATAATTTGACTTATAGCATAGACAAAGGAATATATGTAACATATATTCCTTTGTCTATCCTATATGTAACATATATTCCTTTGTCTATGCTTACAGTTAGAGATATGTTTAGTTGATTCTATTAGGATTTGATAGTTTCCCTACGAATAATATTACCACTTGGTTTTGTATTTTAGCTTGAATTAGGTAGATGAACGGATGGTCTGCCAAAAATATCACATTTGGTGATCCAAAACTGATGAACTCCATACCGAATACCACGGCTTCAGCGCCTTCTTCGTCGATTTCAATAAACGCTTTTTGAACCGCCTTGCTGACGCTCACTAGATCGTTTTCCAAAATTTGCGAAAAGTCAGGCGTTTCCTGAAAAATAGACGTGAATCCCATTTTAGTCCAAATGGATTTTAGGTCCATTTCCATTTCAACCCTAAATTTTGGAATATACACTTCCATGTCGACTGAATGCAATTCTTTGGTAATGCTTCTTAAATCGGATTTGCTAAACGTTTCCTCCAGAGCATCAATACCCATTTTGTCATCAGGTAAAATGATGACCATACTAAGTTTTTCGTTCTTGAAGTTGAGTTGTAATATTTTAGCTTTCAATATTTTGTGGTTGCCGTAGCGAAAGGTGTTCTGCTGATACATCATCTGCGCTTCCACAGTTACCATTGGATTCACGTAAAAAGGCTTGATTGTGGTGGACTTTTCGTTAAACTTTTCCGACCAGCAAGCTTTGAAATAAACAGCATTCAAAACGATAAACCTAGTTTCCCTGGAAAAATCCTCCGAACTCACAATGTAATCGATTCTCTTGCTAGTCTTGGAGTTGCACCAAGCGTTAATGCTTCTCGCTGTAGCCTGGGCGTCTGTGAAGTCCACCAGCTCGACCTCTGAAAGAAACCTGGTGGTAACGCATTTTTTGAACGAATCTTTTAGGCGGCATGAGCGCGAGAAGTATATTTTATTCGCCACGGAAAAAATGGTGTCTTTCAGGTTGTTCAACAGCGGCTGAAGAATGTCTCTGTACGCTGTCCCAGAGACCTTTTGGCCAGCGCCTAGAAAATTCTCAATATCTTGCTCTGATTTGCCCGTGGAGCCCTGCATGAGCATGGAGAGTGCGATGTGCATCGAGAAAGGTGAGAAAAACACATTTTCTCTTGCTGGTCCGACCTCGTTGTATATCTTGTTTGTGAAGCTGAAGATGGCTTTTAGAAGAATGTCAAGGTTTGAAGTTGACATTACTAGAGGCCTCGTTTTTTTGGAGTTTCGTTATAACTCTATAGATATAAACATACACCTGGCGGAATATTCGTCCAATTAGCACGCACAGATCTTTTGTGTTTATGTCGACTTAATTATTGCCAATGAAAAGTTCAGTTAAGAATATGTACAACTTCTACTAAGAAAATTAATCAATGTTAAGTTGTACTTATAGTTTCTCTTAACGATTTATATATTTATATTTACATACAGCGTGTTTCACCTAAAGTGAACCACTGAAATTGTGGCGTTATTAACAAAGATATAATTTCCAAAATTTGAGGATTTACTGTACGCATAAAGAGCTACAAAAAACTCAAATAAAATTTCTATCTAACTCTCCTACTTTTCGCGCATGCGCACATCAAACTGTAAAAAACATAATCATGATAAATTTTTTTTTGATATCCTTTTTCCGCTGCTCATTCCGCGTACATCGATATAAATATTGTTTCAAAATATTGACGCATGCGCACACAGTGGTTATTTAAAAAATGTTTTTTTAAAATAACTGTAACTCCTTTATTTAATAAGTTAAAAAAATGAAATTTTTTAGTATCTATTCAGTTCAAAACTTTCCAATAACTTTTTTTTCTATGACGTACAGTTTTCGCGCAAGCGCACATCACACTTGAAAAAACACCATCACTATTGGGTTTTTTAAGGAATTGTGGTTCCCCTGGGCTTTCCGCGTACAACGATACCCATATTGTTATGAAAAATCTTAACTAAGTCACTAATTTATGCATTTAATTGACTGCAATGTCAAAATTTGTCTGGCCGACTGCAAGTGCATCCTGTATATGTATATAGCGTCCCTGCAAGATAGTAAAATTTTGTTAACATAAAACAAAGTTATCTTGGTTGATTATTTATTGAACACACTACCAGTTTCGATCCTCTACTAGAGTTTCTTACAACAATATCCTTCATGAGCCGAAGTGACCATGGCCATGGCCTAAAGATGGCACCTGCGTGTGTGCAACTATAGTCAAATAAATTTAAAAAAATTATATCAACTTCTGACTTAACCATCATTATTAAATAGCGTATAAGACGTTGGAAAAATAATACTCCTATACAAATATTGCAACGAATTTTGCCTTGAAGTACCATTGAATGTTAACTTTTAATTATTTGGGTTTCAATAAAAGCCTAAGCCTTGCTAAGTATTTAATTTTAGGGGTACTACAGTTTCGGCTTCTCAACTTGAGCCTTCATCAGGTGCTGAAACGATTATAATATAGTTTAATTAACATACCTAACTATATATTTCAGTACATATACATTCATCACTTTGTTCGGCACGATCGCGCAATGATCCACACCAAGATTTAGCGAAAATGTGTTTTGGTTTTACCTTTAGTCGTATTTTATTATAAAGCTAAACAAAAGAACTCTGTCACGTTGTGCATCATTTTTCGCTTCGTTTCTATTCATCTAGATTGTTTCGGCAATATTTAACTTTGTTTTCTGGTGTATGCCGTTTTTAGTTGTCATTTTACTTGTTATTGTTTTTTATGTGTATGAGATGTGGTGTGCTTCGTTTGGAGTTCCTATGGTTGTTCATGTGGTGACTTCTTCTTATTGTTCGTGTTTTGCTTTATATTCTGATCTTTATTTAAATTACTTTATATAGAGGTGTGTAGTTTAATTCCAGTTTTTTGTTTAAGCAGTTCTCTTGGTCTCTTAATTGGTGTTTGTGTATTTCACTTGCTTCCAGTATTTTGCGTTTTTTGTGTTGTTCTCCTCGTGAAGTAATTCAATGTTTTCCTTTCTAAACTCATGCCCAGTCATTAATGTGTGTCTTCCTACTTCGGAAAATATTTTATCTTTAATATGTTCAGCCCACCTTGTTTCCAAATTTCTACTCGTCTCTCCAATGTAATATTTATTACATTCTGGGCAGCTGATCTTATATACTCCTGCTCTCTTTAGCATATTTATCCTATCTTTTCTATTTGTTAGAAGTTTACCAATACAGTTTTGTTTTTGAATGTTAAGTTGATTTTATTCTTATGAAATATGCTTTCCAATCAATGTGTGTCCCTGTGGGAATAGTTTATTGATTTAAATATGGTGTGTTTATTGATTTCTTCTCGGTTTCTTGGAAGTGTAGTTTCTGTTAGGTTATTCGTCCATTTTTGCTTAATTTTACCGTTTAGTTTATCTATGATTTCAGGTCTAAATCCATTGTTGGTAGTTATCTGCTTGATAGTGGACAATTCTAGGTTATATTTTTCCATTTCAAGTGGTATTGTGTTCAGTCTGTGGAGCATTGCTCTAAAAGCTGCATTTTTGTGTGTATGATGGTGGTATGAATTGGCCGGTATGATAGTGTCTGTATATTATTTTTTTCTGTATATTTCGTAAGTGTATTTATCTTTTTCCGTATTCTTTTGGATGGTAATGTCTAGGTAATTAATTTTGTCCTCTCTCTCCGATTCCATTGTAAACGTTATCCTTGGGTGGATGGTGTTGATGTATTGGAGAAAATCTTCTATTTGTTATATTGGGCCTTTCCACACACAAATCACGTCATCCATATATCTTCGCCACATTTTAATGTATTGAATGTAACTGCAGTTTTCATCCAAGATTGTTTTCTCTAAGTTGTCCATGGAAATATTCGCTAGAAATGGGGACATTGGATTGCCCATTGGTAGTCCATCTTCCATTTGATAGTATTGGCCGACAAAAAGAAAAAAATCTTGTTCAAATGTTATTTTAGTTAGTTATATTATGTTATTTTCTGTCATGTTAGTCGTTTTTAATTGTTCTTCCAGGATTTCTGTTGCTCCAAATCATGGTATACTGGTGAATAGATTCTTCACATCGAATGAGATCAGTAATTGGTCTGGATTAGGTTTAATTCCTTTTAGGAGATTTACAAGTTCGACCGACTTCTTGATAGAGTACAAGGATTTATAGTCCATCAAGTACGGGAGATGTTTCGCCAAGAGGCCTGCTAGTGTTTGGGCCGGTGTGTTGTGGAACGTTACTATCGGTCTTATCGGTAATCCTCTTTTATGTAGTTTTATCTGGCTTATCAAGGTTGGTGGCTGTGGGTTCATTGGTGTTAGTTTGAAGTTTGGAGCTATATTAAATGTGTCGTTTAATGTGGTTCTGTTATTCTTGATTATTGTTTTGATCTTGTTCAAATATTTGTTCGTTGGGTCCTTATTCAATTTGGTGAAGTTATTTTCACTTGTAAATTCTAGTGTTTTCTGTACGTAATCTTTTTTAGGTATGATTACTAATCCACCCCCTTTGTCTGCCATAGTTACTATTGAGTTTGATTCTTCTATCTTTTTCTTGATATCCTTCACTATTTTATTTTCTTGGATTTGGTGTTGTTTGTGCGAGTCCCTGCCTCAGTTATCCTTTTGTTCAATAAGGAAGCTAGTGCATTGTGTTTTTAGTTGTAAGTTGTTTGGGATGGTTTGGGTAATATAATCTAGTTCTGTTGTTAAGTAATTCAACTGTTTCTCTGAAGTTCTCTCATTGTAAGTAGTGTTTATTGCATATTTGTGACCCTTGTTTAAGACTTGTTGTATTAAATTATATCTGTGTTAGATTGGTGTATTTTGGGGCGAAATTGATTATCGGTTTCTGTTTATGTGTGCCTTCTTGTTGATACTTCAGTCTTAATTGCGTGAGTTTTCTCTGGTGTGAGAACATTATATTCGTTTTATGAAACTAGTTGTTTATAATAAAATACGACTAAAGGTAAAACCAAAACACATTTTCGCTGAAACTTGCGCGATCGTGCCGAACAAAGTGATGAATGTATATGTACTGAAATATACAGGGTTAGTCTTTTAAAGTGTTACAAGACGATATCTCCAAAACCAGTTGGAGTATTTGAACGAGACTTTAGGGGGGTTAATAAAGGTCCAGGGGGACAAATTTTGACATATGTTTGACATCCCTCCCTCCCTTTTTGGCAGGAGAGGGGGTAACTTTGAAATCTCAAATGGAATGATGCAATTTTTATTTTGAAATTCGAATCTATGATAAAATCTGCGTACATTAAAAAAAAATGGTTTAATTTGCGTTACGGGTTACGATTTTATTAAATAGATAAAATGTCGTCGCGCTGACTTTTAGTGCGTCAGGTTCCGCATTCGAAACTCATTCTGCCGTGGCGATAATTTGTCTGATTGGAATGGGGAGAGGTGTTTTCATGTGTGGCAGTCCCAATCGGCAATAGAAATAGGTAAATGTTCAATAAACAAGTAAAGAAAAAACAGGTACTGTCCACAGTTAGTAAATGTGGCTTAGGTGCTCAGCTTCCCGGTAATTTCCTATACATTCTCCGAAAAGGAGTAGCATATCAATCTCAACATTATAATTTTGTGCCATTATTACACGAAATTGGGAAGCTTAGAGTTTTTTTATTGTTTTAAACTATAGTAAAGTGTTAGGAAAAGCGAATACCAAAATATGAAGCGAAATTCGCATTGTAAAGTTGTTTAAATAAATATTGAAATAAATAAACTCAGGAAAAACCGCTCAACTACCCAATTGAAACGGCAAACGAAAGTAATTGACAGTTACAACTAACATTGTTTTTGTTTTATTATCCAAAGCCTGCTACTACTTGTTTTTTTCGAATACGGGGCCTCTCACATCTCACAACATGAGCTCAAATTAATTTAGCAAGAACATTTACTGGGCGAGGCAACAGATGAAATGGAGGAAACATTTCTGGAAGAAGATGAGGATACGTTATCTTCAGAAGAGGAAACCATGAGTGGTGTTGAAGTATTACAAGGTTCAGATTAATATTATTTTTTTGATATAAGCATTGTAAATTGTAGGTAGGTATAAGTAAATAAATAAATATGTGTTATATTGCCATTCTTTTACATGTTACAGGGATTATTCAAGGTCACCAACGTCAATTAAACATTTTAAGTAAATGTATTAAATTGCCATCTAATAGTATTAAGGACTCACTTTCCTTAATAATGGATTTAAATTAGAGGCCTAGTTGATTGAAACCACATATTATTAATATATTTTCCTTCACTTTAGTTTTCGGAAAAGTACCTAATCTTAAATGTTCGCGGATTATAATTATTTTGTGGCGCCTATGATCAAGTGTGACGTCATAAGTTCCGCGCAGGATTGATGACGTTAATGTATTCTCCTTAGGAAAAACGGACTTTAACTTTTAACTTCTGCGCAGAAATATGTTATTTAAACCTACTGAAAGTATCCGTAAGTATAGCAGCAACAGTCGCCCGAAGAGATGACAAAGTCAACATTCATCTAATTGCCCCTAAATTACCCCAGTAATTCAATTTAAGCGGTTACTTTCAATTAAGCGGTTATTTTCTTCAATTTCATACACTCGCCGAGCCATCAATACGGCCAACACTTATTAGGTATGCTAATGATCTATGATTGGGTATTAGCGGTGCAGACAGACGTCTTTAATCCTGTTCTCCTCTGCAAAGGTAAACACAGACGACCACGTTGCTCTTCAATTTTCTGTAATTTGTATTATTGTTGTGTAATTTATCTTATTCATTAGCGATTTCGATACTAATGCGATGCTGGCAGCTCTGTGACGGACAGAACCATTTATCTTAATTAAGATAACTCGCATGTCTATAATAATACTAATTTAATATACCCATTAACGAGTAAATCTTGTTTTCAGGCTGCGCTATGATCTTGCTATTACTAACAAGTATACGTATGTGTATATAGGTATGATGGTTAAAAGCAGGAGCTGATCTACATGCTTTTACGAAAACTTGTTCGTTCTTCTATGAAAGAGTTTCATCTCAATTATTAAAAATATTGATTATAGCAAATATATTAATCGTTTGAGTCTATTAAGTCGAAAAAAATGAATTTACAATTTGTCGCTTAGGTATGTTTCGGGAAAAACATGTAAAAGAATTGAAAAATGTTTATTTATCATATTTCTTTTGTTTCTACTTGATATAACAGAGGTGTTAATATCCTCAAGTGAAATTAACTTTCTACACACACTTACGTTGAAACGACTTTATTTGTTCAATTAATTAATAGATAATATTGTTCAGTTCTCGATTTTATGCTAGTACCGAAAGAAATTTAAAAATTTAGATGAGGCTATAAGTACTATAATGCAATTCTCACAAACCCTTGAAGTAAGTTGAGTAATAAGGACGAGCGTTAAGATTCACATACAGACACCTACAACAGTTATCTTTTAATTTCGCCTGCTGAGGACGCACCAGCGTTATTGAAGCTTCAATTAATAATAAACAAGCATTAAAAGAAAGCCCGTCGTACATCGATTAAAACTTTTACATACATTAAAGCACGTCAATAAGTCCGCGAGTGTTTGATGGCAGTAAACCGAAGAAAAAAGAAACCAAGACGTATTCACGATATAACACGGCCGGACGGTACCACGGTCTTCGGTCTTCGGTCAACCTGAGCCGGTGGTTGTTCCTCTCTATATAATTATGGGCGAGGATGATATCATGTCACGATTGTGCTAAGTATAGTGTTTGGTGCACCAATAACCAGGGCAGCGGACCAGGCGAGTAGTGGACTTCTTGCTCGCCCAGCACTGGGCAGAAGACCTCCTCTGGGAGGCTGCATCGCCGATTGGTACTTTATTAAGCACATACCTGGGCCGATCGGAATATGGAATTTAATATTATGGGCGCTGGGATGATGCGAATGAACCGGCTCGTTACGGCGGACGTTCTTTATTTTTCCTCCCTCTCTCTCTAACTCCCTTTCTCGTCGGCTCCTAATCGGTGCCTGAATATATTGGCATTTAATTATGTAAAATTGGGTTATTACAATCGAACCAAGAACTTCCTCGTATCTCCGAGATCGTTATTTATGCGTTCCATAAATTGCAATTAGACGTGTTGTCGAGAAAGTGCTGCTATTTGAGTTTGAGGAAGTTGCTTTATTTTTGCGCGAGATCTCGACTGCTGGTACCGTTGCGGGAGATGTACACAAAGTTTAGCCGGAAGAAAAAGCGTTTTATTCATTTCATTTTTGTAAGTTTTTACTTTGAATGTTCTAAGTGGATACTTTTGTCGCAGATTGTCTGTGCTTTTGTACCTCGCACAATTGGCGGAGGCGCGCGGCTATTTCTTGCATCTTTGGCATAGCAAACGAAAAATTTATCGGGTAAACCGTTAATCACGACTTGCGCATACGCTAAACGCCTAAGTACTTATTAGATAAACATGTCGTTGAAAAAAGACGAAGGCAACGCATCAGCAACCCTTTATTAAAGTCGTTGCAGTTTCGCTGATCGAACGTCGATACTTTAACGGCGTGCCACAAAAATACTCATCAGATATTAAAGGTTGCCTGAGCTCTCGCGTATTCCGAAATAATTATCAAACGGGGCCCTTATCTCACCCGCCACTTTTATTGTGCACAATAAATATCGCTGCAAACGATGCACTGCGTCAGGATTGCCCCCGAGTAACTCCGGTCGGAATAAATCTCCCGGTAAAAAGTCCGCGCAGAGCCTAAAACAAGATGTACAATACTTAAGATGGTTTATAATAAAAGTGATTATCGGTTGGTATGTGTACACACATTACAAAGTCGTGACTATCGCTACCCACCGTGTAATGAGGAGGCCTGATCTCGACTTGCTGGATGCTGAGCTCTCTTCCAGGCTCTCTCGTCCTCTCATTACTGTCCTCTCTCTCCCTCTCTGCCGTTCTTGTTCCTCTGCACTTAGCTCGTGTTGTACCGGTGTACTCTCTTGTATTATGCGGCTCGTGGCGACTCATTGAAATCGCAAACCTGCGCTCGAACATGACTACATATGAGTCTATTTGAGTGTACAGTAGAGCCCCTATTATCTGACCTATTGCGGTGGAATAAAAAATAAAAAAGAATCAATAAAAAAAGAAGCGTTGATTAACAGTTGGTGTTCATAAGCAAAACCATTAATCATAGAATAAAAAAAATTAAACAATCAATTTGATTTTGATAAAATTAAAATTCTTAAAAAAGAAAATAAGTGCACAGAAAGAAAAATTTTAGAAAAATTAACAAAATTGTAGGTGAAACGACTAAAAGTGTTCAGCGATTTTCAGCTTACTATTTTATGTGGTCGATTGACAAACTGTCAATAGAAAAAACAACGCAATCAAAATGTGGTTAATCCAACTAACAAATTGGATAAAATATCGACTATAATAGATACCTCAGTAGAATTCACATATCAACTTCAACTACGTTAGTAGTAGATAAAACTATTGCCTTAATTGACGCGGCACTTGTAGCTAGTGAAATTGTCTACATACATAGATGTTTCAATCTACTGCTCTAGGTTATGTTCCCCAAAATTGGTAACAAAATCATCTACGTTTTATGGCAATTCATCTATTTATTTAAATGGTTTATTGAACATAAATAGATGCTTTCCCTTGAATTTTAGTTAATTTAGTAACTGGTTTTAATTAGTTCAACTATTATAGTTAATTATATTATCAACTCGTAAATGTTGAAGGAACTAATTTTTATTAGGTATATTTTGAATAAAAAAAGAGTCTGTGAAATAATTATTTATTTATTTAACATAAATTACATGTTCACAATTAACAATCAAAAGGAGGTTTTAATTTTACGATATTGAAGTTCCCATGGGAACTATTCGATAATGATATGTTAGTAGGTAAATATACAATTGACAATGTCGATATAACAATTTTTACATTATTTGTATGTTTATTTACGATGTACCCACAAAAATGGTCACTGAATTATTGAATGTTAATGTTGCACTATTGTTAATTACAAATTACTTAGGTTCTGTATAGACATCTTGCTTTTTTAAAAATTCTTTATATTTGTATTCCGTTTGAAAATTTTCTACAAATTCTTTAAGATCATTTAAATATTCCAAAAGTGGTGCATTTGCTTTATCTTGATCTATAAGTTCATCAATTAATGGAGTAATTATGAAGTTTAATGTGAAATCTATTATTTCAGATACAATACTTCTACTAAGGGTCAATTTTCTATATAAAGACAAAATGAACATTGTAATATTAGTCTTGATATCAAATCTTTTTGATTTTAAATCAGGTTTATTTATTTGTTAATCTAGTTTCATTTTTTTATTTGGAATGTTACAGAGTTGTAATTTTTCTGTATCACCAAAATCAGTTTTGCAATGTAAAACTTTAGATAAATTATGATCATCATCAGAATCACATTCAAAGTGTATCTTTAAGTGTCGTTTAAAAGAATTGAAATTTTGAAACAACTTTGAATAGTGTGAGCATGAATAAGTTTGCCAGTTTGAATATTTATGAACCAATTTTATGTGGTTAATGTAAGTTTTGAAAGTTGTAAATATCAACTCACAATATAAGTACTTCATCTTGTTTCAAATAATGTAAAAGGGCATTCAAATTGGAAGATATTTTACTTGAGAGTGGCAGATCGTAAATATAATTTTCAATAAGTAGCCACACTTGTCGACATTGTGCTGCATATTCTACATCAAGTACATGATGAATTTGAAATGTTACGCTTAAGGCTTTGTAAAATGAATTTACCTTGTAAATGACATCATTAAAATAAACATAAAACTCTTTCAAATTGTCAGTGCCCTCACCCACTACAACAGTTGTTGGCTGCAAGGTCCAATTGTTTGCGGCATATTTATTCTTCTTTTCTTCAAATTTGCTGAGTAGTAAACTGCTATCCTAAAAAAATTATATGCTTAAAATATTTATATGCATATATAAAACTACAATTTCCATATACATATATAAAACTCCCACATTACAGTATATCTTATAAAAAATAATACTACATTAAAATATTACCTGTAGATGAACAACGAACGCTTCTTCTCCGTCCAATATTGACGGCTTAACAGTCTAAAAAAATAATAAATATAAGAATGTTTATAATTTACACTAACAATAAAAAACTAAGGATCCAAATAAACGGAATAGATATATATATATATAAATATGTACGTCCAGTGTATGTATAGTAGGTTTTTTCCAACAGGGCAATTTGTACGATTCAATGTAAAGTATCAAATCGATTACTGCGCATGACAGTACAACCGGTACATGGTCTGGAGCATGAATTGTTTTGACGATTCAAAAATCGATTCAGGAACTGTGCATTAGTTTCTTGGAAACACAAATGTATCGTACAAATTGGTGCTAGGAAGCTCATTTTGTAATGCACATGCTCTGTACGATTTATGAACGGTACATTGCGCCTGTTGGAAAAAACCTAATGATTACTAAAGTGTATACTTACAAATTTATTTGTAGGCACAATTTTTATTGGTAATGACTTAAGCCAAGAAGTTACTTTGTCGGAGGAAGGCGCAGTAAATGTGCTTGCTAATGGTGTGACTAAACCCTTTAAGATAAAAATAATAATTAATAATTTTTGCTTAAAACAATAATAACAGTAATTTACATTTTCTCTTTTCCAGTTAAAGAGATCTTTTCTAAATTTTACCCGGATAGCAAAACATCGATCAGGAATAAGTAGATTCATGTCTTCAATTGCCAATTCTTGGAAAACCTCCAAGTCTATTGCTTTTTCTGCAACAGAAATATTTGTTACAATACACTCAAGTCCCTATTGATAACAATAATTATTGAATATTAGAAGAAGAATTTCGGGATAAAATCGGTTTAAATTGGTAAATTAGTAAAATGTTACTAATTCGAGAGAAAAGAATCGTGAAATGGACTCTATGTAGTTAAACTGAACAACATATACCATTATTTATCAGTATAAATGGATAATTTCCTAAATAATCGTTCAAAGTTCAATTTAAAGTATCTAGGATGACCTTGAAATCACCTGTTATATGGAGTGCATCAACGGAGTGCATATTTGCCCATGAAGACATGCACCGCTCGTTTGTGCATGCGATATTTGTCCTTTTGCCTTGTTGTGCACCGTAGACATTTCGGATATTCATATTGTAGTAACATTTTTATCCTGTAAGCGAGGTTAGATTCGCCCCCTTTATCAAAAATTTGCGCCTATATCACATTTTATTACAGAAGTACATTATTGAAGCAGAAAAATAAATCAAAATAACTCTATTTTACCCCGAAATTCTTGTCTCCGTTGAAAATGCCGGAACATATTAACTTGACTAACCTTGGAAATCAGATATCAGTTCCACCAAGCCCCAGTCTACTAGTAATGCCTCCATTATTACTTAGTTATCTATCGTTAAAATGCAAACTTAATAATCAATAGTAAATCATGTTATGTAATTCTTTAAGTAATATAATATGTACTTACCCAAAAGAAGATAAACGTTGGACGTCGTTGGTTCGAGAAACGCACATAACGCACAACGACCGTTGGCACGTAAAAACATGGACTACAACCGTTTGGAATTCAAACAAAAATATCTAAACTCTGGCGGTAATTTCAAAATGTGTGAAATTAATAGTATCTTTTACTAAAAGGGCAATCAATTTTGCTACTTTGACGTAGCCATTTTAACTATAATTATAAGAGACAAGGCTTCTCTGCGGATAAATGGATGTACCACTATAATCGAAGTAAAAATAGATAATCGGACTACTTTTTTTGTAAGATGTACTACAAAGTAAAGTGCTCGCACTACAAGATAAAACATCTACACATTTTCTGCAATTTAACTACAGATTTTTCATCTAATTCCGATTAGTTGATTTATATATCCCAGAAAATAATACAAAAGGCAATGCATCTAATTTTGTCGGTAAATTTACTAATTCGCAATTAACTACAGTGGTGTAGTTGAATATTACCCAGCGTTTCTCTCTGTGTGGTGTAAACGGATAATACTTATATGAATCTTTGTATATTAAGAAATTCGATAAATTTTAAAAGAGAGAAATAATATTAACAAAAGTTTCAGTAAAATAATACATAGAATTATAATGCCGTAACAGTTTTAAATCTATTTAATTAACGTACAAATAAACAATAAAAGGAAAAATACCATATTTGTGGGTTTATTTATAAATAAATTACATATATGTAATAAAAATAGCAAACAAAACTTAAGAGGAAGGACACACGTATAAATTGTGATTTGAACTATCACATTAAAAATTTCGTAAAAGCACTAACTGGATTAACTTACCAAATGGGAAGAACAGATTTGCCTTGGGAATTTTTTAATGCACGGAATCTTTCCACTAATTCTAATCGAATTTTATAATTTCCTGGTGCCTTGTTGCAAGTTAGAATTGCCATTCGTTTTGTACTTCTTTTATAACAATAAGTAGAGGTGTAATAAGTAGAATCTTCTATCAGATTTTACCTTCATACTAATAATGATAATCTCCATAGTGCTTACGTCCATGAAATCTACGAAAAAATTTCGCCAAAGATCCGACCTGATTATCAAGACTTTGAAACTCAGCACCATCGACTCGCAAAATACCCATGTATCAGACAAATTAATTCTTTTCACGCGGAAATCAAGATCGTACCGCCAATGCCGTTCACAGCAGCGCCACTAACGCAAAAACTTGTGTAAAAAATGTAAAATCCATTCTTCTCCAAATTCGCTTTGTGTTAATTGTTCACGGCTAATGTAAGCCGCGGCCGTAAAGATAAATTTATCTTAAGCGCGCGTGTAACAAAATGGAACAGCCTTAATGCCCTTATCACATCTGGGCATTAAATGGAAAAATTAAGTAAAAACGCCGGACGCGATTACGCATGCATCATAAACAAAATAAAGGAACGGCGCTTTTTCCGGCTTGTTCATCATAACTAGATGATGATCTACGATCTGCGATATCATAATCCCGGCAGGTTGAGCTCGAAAGTCGGGCGGTAAAAATTGAGGTTCACACAAATTCCATTTAAATTTCAAATGGTGTTCACAGTCGCTTCACTTACACCTTATATATTACATTTACATTACACCTACAACATGTGCGCGGCATTTACATACATTTAAATAATTTCAGACCGTAAATATGCTTAACTACTTCATTTCGTAAGGAAAATAAAGTTTTAATTTTAACGATTGCGCGGGGAGGCATACGTGAGTCCGCCTAACGCGATACTAATCTAATCGTGCTCGTTAAAGCCCTTGCTTTTGATATGTGGGTTTTTGGCTTTTCCTTTCTCTGACCTTTGCTTGCAAGTTTTACGATGGCCACGTTTTTACTGCATATACTCTCAAAATCTCGCTTAATTTAACAAATATCATCACTAATATTCTATAAACTTTTATACTCCACAATAATTACAGTGATTTATATCCTCCATTTATTTAGATTTCGAGAATAGATTTTCTCGTTTCAAGCCGCGTGTACCTAATAATTATGAACGTATACGCGATTTTGTCCGTTTAAATCGTTGACCCAATTAGGACGTATAGTACACGGCGGAATTTGCTCCAACAATCCATTTCATTAGACGTAACAAGAAAGGAACAAGGAGCAATTACATGCTTCGCCAGTATGCAATATGCAAATAATTGTAATGGCGCAATTTTTCAGGGCGGCCAATGTGAAAAGCGGGGGCTGGTGGCGCACTCTCGAGAGCGAATTAATAATGAGCCGATTTCTCGGAGCGAGGTGTTAATTTCTTCTGACGGGCCATAAATAATTCGTTTACGTAAATATTCTGACAGATAATGGCATGGTTAGGAGCAGTTTACTAAACCACGGGCCCCGATTCTTGCGCGAGTTCGGAGAGATAGTAACACTAAACTTAAATTATGCGCTTCATTGAAGTTGGTGTTGCGCAAAGGGTAATAAGTGCCTGAGATCTTATTCGTTTTCTGTCTCGCTTTTTTAGTTTTATTTACGCATTTATCACTATGGAACAATGTCTACTTTAATTGCAGAAGGATTGCTTTTATGTCCTTCATTTTTATATGCATTTTGCTCCCTTAGTTATCGTCGTTTACAAACAAATAAACAACGCTGAAAAGAATGTAAGTATAATAAGATTTTCCTGTGACTGAATGGAATTTTTTGTTATATTTTTATACTTGAGGAATTAAAATGCTATTTAGCATTACATAATTTTTTGAGTTGAATGAAAATAAGAACTACATATATATATATTTTTAACGATGCAATAAAATTACATTTATGCATTAAGTATTTCATTTAAATTTATTATTATGTAATATTTTTTGTAACTTACAACAAATTCATTGATGCTACAAAGCATTTTTATTTTTTTAGACTTTCTTAAAATTAGAAACTACTACTTATACTGACTAGTACAGAATGATACTTAGAATGAAATTAGGCGTGTTATTATAATGTTAGCATGCGTCTGGAATGTTCATATCATAATCTAAAGATCGAATAAATTAAAAGAGATGTCTTTATACGTCGAATATAAAGAATAGAATTCAAATTTACGAAACTTGAGCGAATGAAGTAATTACTACTACAACTCTTTAGAACTAAAATAAAATTACTTTGATGTTCCCGAATCAGGATAATTAAATATTAGAATAAAAGGCGCAGTTCCTGACCATTTATTTATTACGTATCAGTAGGCTACCGGTTTCGTCCTTCGGACATCATCAGGCCTCTAAAAATGTACACATTTGCTTTAGTAAATGAGAAAATACATCAAATACACCACAGAGAGAGATACAATCATATATGTTAAATTTACAAACTTACATGTAGTCAAATAACTTAAAATGATGGAAAAATCATGTCGAACGAATTGACATTATGAGGGTAATTTAAACAAGAGCTCTTGCTATAACAATTTATTTTTCTTCAACGCACAAATTGACATTAGTTTTTAAATTTCAAATTTAATGAAATATTTATAATAAAGTATTTAATTTATATTTATGGTAACCTAAAACAAATTTATTATGACAACAGGTATAAGATAATCAAATATAGGTATAATTAATCAAAACCAGAAAAATTTATAAACAAATTACACAAACTCACCAGCGATCAGTAGGTTAAAATTGTAAACAAGACAACAGGCAAAAAATACATTCCAGCAAATGAAAGAACGTGGTATTTAGTAACGTGAAACAAAATATTAGAAGGAGTATAAATGATTCCGACTATTCACGTAAATTGATAAAATCACTGAGAGACGGATAACCGAACTACTCTTAAATTATGAGAAATATAAAATTAATTATTTAAATAGGCAGATATACACATCTTGTTCACGTAGAAGAAAAAGAAGCCAGATAGAACCGCGCACTGTGCAAGCATCATATCACGTGTGACAACAGGAAAAATGAAACCAAAAAAAGGGGCAAGGGAGAGACAGAGAGACCAAAACGAGAGCCAAGAAAGGCGGCGAAAATCAAATAAATAAAATAAAGTCAATGATTAAAGTAAAGATTTTTATAAAGAGGTCTCTATTGAGGTAAACACCACTCTTATCAAGCATGCCGGTTATATCTTTACAATTGTTTAACATTTGATATATATGATTACATGTTTTAAAGGCAATATTTATGTTGTGTCTATGGAATATATTTTGAAGTTTATTGTATCTGAAACAATCAAGGGGAAGGCTTCTGTATATGGGTGGACTGTCATCTTTAGCAATGGCATTAATTATTTTATTAAATTTGAAATTTAAAAACTAATGTCCATTTGTTCGACATGATTTGTCCATCATTTTAAGTTATTTGACTACATGTAAGTTTGTAAATTTAACATATATGATTCTATCTCTCTCTGTAGTGTATTTGATGTATTTTCTCATTTACTAAAGCAATTGTGTAAATTTCTAGAGGCCTGATGATGTCCGAAGGACGAAACCGGTAGCCTAATGATAAGTAATAAATAAATGGTCAGGAACTGTACCTTTTATTCTAATACTGCTCTTTTATGTTCATGGTGATGGAATAAAAAATTCACTCTCTATGTATATGTTTGTTTTTGCGGTAAATGCCAAATTCTTAGTTATTGGGACTTATTTCTATACATAAATCAAGTCCTAAATATCGAATGAAGTCGATCTCACTAGCCACACATCCGTTAATAAGTCCTGAACATAAGTATCTGCACACGAATGTCTGAGGCTGACTTTATAGAGAGAATTCCGAAATTTTGAACAAATTGAATTAAAATTAATGTACCAAGTTACGCCCTCATAAAGTCCGCAATCCAAGTGCATCGTCAAGTATTAAAATTAGCTTTTAGACTAAAATCAAGGAAAACCAAAACAAAAATTGCCACTTATTGGAAAAGGAACTCGTCGAGTCCCTCGAGATTTAAATTTAAAGTTACCAGGAGTTCATTAAGTTTACTGGAATACACGTGACCTGGCAGAATGAACTTGGCGCAGCCAGGAACTTTTAGAAGCTTTTTACAGATTTTATTCGCAAAAATATAAATGAAAAGAACTTGGGAACACGTTTCGAAGAATTAAGTGCGCGTTAAAAATTAATGAAATTTACATTACGGGCTATTTTGATAAGTTCTCCGCAACAAAACGGCGAAAAATTCAAAGCTACGTCCGCCATGTGCAGCAATCTTGAGCAAACACATCTATACGTATAATTTATTATAATGTATTTATGAAATAAATATGTATAATTGTAACCCATTAATATGTTAATGTAATTTGCATAAATTCCCTATATAATCTGGAGTCAAAACAGCATTTTACATGTTAAAGCAATTTAAAACCAGATGTATTTAGCAATTTGTTTATCTGCAAACTTGTGCTCTTGCTGGGTTATTGATGGGTTATATCTTATAGCCCATTTAGTTTCCTAGAAAATACCCTCTTCATTTTGTATTTCAAAATTCTTGTCTTTTGATTAATTACTAATCGACACTATATGATTAGGAAAACGAGAGCATTCATTGCTATTTACCCAGCTTGGGTTAAGGTAAAAGAAAACTTCAGTACCCTTGAATTAGGATTTATTTTCGTGTGGAGGCGAAATGGCGCAGCACTAGCGCTGTGAAATAGCTACATTATCGAGCAAAGTTCTTGAGAATAAAATAAGAGGCAGTGGTTGAAATCTGGTCGTCGTTTACGCAGTATTAAGAAAAATGTTTGAACAATTAAGCTCTTCGGGAACTGTCACGTTTAAAACTTTGTTCATCGAGTAGGTAACTATAATAAAGGGGTGGCTAGACGCTGAAAAAGTTGTTCGTCGCTCTCTTTTAACAAAAACACCAAACTTCAACTAATCCGGCGATTATAAAGTCATGAAATTTTTTTTTCAGTTTTTCACTTTGACTTTCTCAAGTCTTGCCAGTAATTGCCTTGTTTGCTGCATAAAAACTTTTACGCCTATTTAATTTCGGGAGAGCTCAGGATTTAAAACTTTAAAAATTTCAAACCGGCATAACTTCAAATTGTATCGCACGGTCTCGCTAAATTACGGACAATTTTAACGCGTTATATTTCAAGGGCTAAGTACTATAATATCATCATGAAATCCGGCCTTAAAAATTCAATTTGTCCTTAATCAAGAAAAATCTTTTTATACAGCGATATCCTTTAATGTTACATCTAAAAAATTTTATTTCGCCGTTAAGTAAGATTGAGAAATCATTTTAGTCTACTGGAATTTTGGTTGGGCTGAAAAGTAGATTATTTAATGGACTTACAGCTCTTGAATTATTCCACGTATACCTAACAATAAAAAGATATAAGGACACAAAAACATAAAATATGTTATTACCTTGCTCTATGCACGTACACAAAGAAATCCCAGTTTTTAATTAAAATTATTTATGGCCACAAGATTGCACCAACGTCTGCTTATAGTTAAGACCAGCCGGGAACTATTTGAAGTATTTATTACTGCAGCGGAAAAGCTTTTCTTGTGCGATTTTTCTTGTCCTCGGAAAAAAGATAATTTAGCCTAATGGACATTTAATTTACACGTATTTATTTTATTGTACACTTCTTCGCAGGAGGTGTGCTGAATTTTAAGTATACCGTTGCGTGTGTGTCTCTTTATAAATAATATTGTCATTAAATTATATTTAACGGCATACCTGAGGTGTCAAGATTATAATTTCATAAAGGAAGAAATTCAGTGTCGCACTGATCTAATGAATTTATGTATTTTATTAATGGCAGAACGGTGTAGTTTTAATTAAATTTGGCCATAAAAATTTGTTGCCTTGTCTTAGTCGGTCGTTATTTACTGTAGTCGAGATCTTATTTATTATATAGTGTAACATCCGCGAGGTGTTATCTCTAGATCTTCGGTTTACGTTTAAAGATTTCACTGGAGATAAGATTCCATTTCGTGGGAAAATGCGTCTTTTTGTAATGATATTACGTATATGCGTACAAAATAACGTAACCAATAAAAAGTAGTTTTAAGTAAAGTTGAAGTCGTAAACGATAAAAAACAATCACGAAAGGTTATGGGTTATGTTTTGGAAATACAATAAGGGGTGTAAGGTTACGAAGGGAACTCTTTTTAGGCTTGTCGATATAGGCAATAATTTAAGCGGTAGCGCTTTCGGAGCACGCAAAACGCTATTTAACGATTATTATAACTGCTGAAAATCTTGCCTTATTTCATTTAAATCGGTCTATAAGTGAAGACGTAAATGTTACAATTTCCATTAAATTTACATAGGATAAAACTCCGGCGGCATCACCAGAATCAATATGTTGGTAGCAGGTGGAAAATATGCGGAAAACCCTTTTCCCATACAGATCACTTCCATTACTAAACTTTCATTATTTCTCGTTCGTATTCAAATAACAAACTTCTTTTATAGTTCAAATAGGAGTTTTCTAAGTTTATTTCCACAGAAAATATACGTCGGATCCGATAGCGGGAACTAGCTTTAAAAAATGACAGTACTTTCAATGGGACCTGTTTCTCTGTTCGCGATACTTCTTTGTGCGTTATGCCCCCTTATGAATTTAAAACTCGTATATTTGTATGTTTAGGACTTTTCCTGTAACATCTTATTATTTTGTTTCCGAATGCATCGCTTCTCTTCGAAACTGCACCAGCCCCACTTTTGTAATTCATTCATAAATATCAAAGTTTTTAAAATTCCATTTACGTGTGTGTCCGCTGTAGTCTCGTAAGCTACTGCAATATTGTTTCCTTATTATTTTAGGGATAATCAGAAATAAAATTTTATGACATTTAAGCTTAGGTACACTAACCAGTGTCTCTTCGGGGTAAATTTCCCATTAACATTTAATACATTTTTTAGACCTATTTATAGCAAACTCCACGTGCTTGCCTCAGCATTGGGCAGATTACCCCGAAAATGGACAATAAACCCTCTATTTTATGTTCCCATTTATGAGAGCAGTTTACTTTTAATTGCGTTTTCTGGCAATCGCTTGGTTTGCAATATAAATTAAGATTAGTTCACAGTCACTTTGCTAAAAATAATGGGCGTTTTAAGCAGCACGCCTGATTTAAAGGTGAAATTCTGCTTTAGAGCTGTTTTTTGTACGCAATTTGTTTTAATATAATTAATGCCGATACCTATTAGCACCGACGTAGGAATTTCCTAAGAAGCGAAAGAATGCGAATAAACTACGTAATGAGGTGACTCACAGACAATCAACCTCTCAATGTAACCGTTTGCAGTGAAATACAATGCTCCTCTCTTGTCATTAACTTAATTTTTACAGGTGATAAATTTCGAATTTTATCGCTGATTCAGAGCCGATTTATACAAAATAAAATATTTTAGAGGCAATACCTTGATTTACAGTCTTATTTGTTAATCCATATGTTAATTTCGCCGCGTGTGTGGGAGTGCATTCCAAACCCGGATCGAATAATATTGGTAATAAATTGTTTTATAGTTAAGGCTAAAATTTTTACCGGTTCTTAGTATCAAGAGAAATAATTTGGTAGCTACGTCAACTAATTTACCTAAAACCTCTCCGCATTATTTTTAAATTAACTTAATTGTGTAATACTAGCAGATACCATCGTTCTTCACATGTGGATACGTTTTGTTAAATTTTTCCAAAAGGCTTTTTAGAGGACACCTATACATAAAAAAACAATACTCTCTGCAAGTTTTATGTGAATCTATGAAGTCATTTCTGCGATCCCGTGATTATGATAGGTTTTTGGATGATATGTATGTAGATACTAAGTATTTATCAAAATATAAATTCAATTATTCACGTCGTTGTTAAAAACAAATTAAGCAATCGCCACTTAATGGAATACAAATACAGAAATATTATTTTTCAATCCATTATCATAATAAAACCGTTGGGAGGCACGGTGCCGTCGTTAATTACTTATAAATTACCCACAATTAAAACTATATTCAATTGTATAATTTATTAGGTATTTTCAGCTCAAAAGGTCAAACCCGCTGTAAATTTCCTTGCAAAAGAGTTTTAATTAAATTAACGAAAATTAACTGTTCTGCGTCGCAAATAGCGTAATTTATGTCCTCTTCGCTCCGTTTTGTTTTAAAAAATGTAATTTGCATCAAACAATCGTAAATACCGGAGTTTAGCCGAAAGTGATACCCAATTTCTAAGAGGTTCACGTTTCTAGTAGCTGTTTTATTATTATGTTGATATTCGCTGCAGGACGAACTTTACCATCTACCGTTTCGTAATTTACTGCTACTTGTTTATTTATTTAGGAATGCCAGAAAGGTGTCACACTGAGCGGAATAAAATTGAAACAATATGAGAGAATTGAAATAGGAAGGTGCATAAGGTTGGAACATGCTGGGCTCTTAAGATATGGGGGCCTAATGCAGGAATTAGGTCCCAGCTGCTATTTACTTTTTTATGCAAATACAAAAGCGTTAGATTTCGTGCCGTAAGTTTTATTGATTTAAACTCTAGACTTTCAAACGGTCGATATATTTACGTAAAATGCTAACGAGTGCTTCGCTTAAATAATTAATGGAATAAGAATTGATTTGTGCTTATTACAGACTCGTTTAAGTTCTTTTCAAGCGCTATTACGGTGATTTCCAGCAATCGTGCAATTGGAATAACGTAGGGGATTAATACATTGCTATATGGATATTACCAATAGTTTTGTAATATTTAATTCAATTATAATCAATTAAATACATTATTTATTTACTTGTTCTAATTATTATTGCAGTCGGCAGAAATTTTATTTAATTAATGGAGTTTCCCGGCTTAATTATGAATAATGAATGGAATATTTTTTCCGCCCGCTGAAATTTAAACTGAAACACAACACTGTGCTTTAATTACACTAGGCAAACGTTCGTGCTGTTTCGATGCAAGTTTTTCATTGCGTACGGGTGTTAATGGCATAGGAAATAAACCCCATTCTATGATGGCTCTGCAGCGACCAATATTTATGCTTAAATTAACTCGGGGCGGGCAAATACGTCGGCAAAAAGGAAATGTCGCTCGTACAAAATAACGACCAATTAGGCAAATATTGGCTAAAAATAATCGAGGAACTGATGGTATCAACATTGTGCATGACTAGTGGGACTCTTCAATTACATGAATCAGTCTAATTTTACTCAAAAGAAATGTTTACATTATAAATTGAAGATAAGGGACGCGGCTGTCTATCGATTGATGACCTATTATTGTTTTCTTTATCGATTAAGAACTTTAAATTCCTTTTAAAACGCTAGCGACAGCATTTCAACTTTGAACCCTTTAACGGTTTAGCAGGTGGAAATTTTATAGCACCCGGGAAAAATTTGCATTCAAGTAAATTCTTAAAATAACGTATAAATATTCAGAAATCTCACGCGAAAACCTTTAGGTCCAGGTTGAAAGCTCCAGCTTTAAAGCAAGATGTTTATCGACCACCTTCCGCTTCTAAAACTATTAATTCGTCAGCTGAGGGTTAACGAACTATACGGTATCTGATTAGCATGACCTAATGGAAGTTGCATACTGAAACACTGTGACATTATTAGAACGAAATTAGGAACGTAGGTACGCCCTATTCCACCTCTTTGTACCTTAACGACACATTCCAAGAACAAAATTTTCTCCATTTTTAATTTGCAAATGTGCGCTCTTCACATTGCGGCAGTGATGTGGATTCTTCTAATGTCCTTGCGTAAGGCTGTTATATGTAGATGGAAGGCATTAATCCTTCAAGTTAAACACACAACAACTTGTTAACGAGTTTGAGAATCGTAAAGTTTCCATTCTGCCGCAATACTTTGGTGCAGAATTATACAAGTTTCTCGGAATAATTTTGAAAGAGAATTTAGTACAATGTAGTCTACCAAGAATGTAAAGGAACTAATAAAATTTTACACGAGCTTATCCCCTTTGATATCGAGTTTATCTAATAAAACCGCATTTATCCTCATTTGCTCCAAGAACTCCCTCTTCGTTAAAATATTAAAACTATTCCCAAAATTTAAATACTAGAAGCTGCAACAATGCACTCAACATCAACGTACAACGTTAATAACTCAATTTAACATCAATACTTGCGTAATAACATACAAATGTACATAATGGGGCCCAGTGATAAACATTAGCATTTTATGTGCATTCGACCATTTCGTTCTCAAAAATTTACGAGTTGAAGATTCTGTTAGTCAAATAATGTATGTATATTATCAATAAAGTAGATATTATTGAAAACACATGTTCATTGTTAAATTCCGAAACGTTAAGATTCTTATCCACACCTGCGACATTTGTTCGCATTAGAAAGAACACCTTGCATTAAGATTATCGTAAAAGTATCACATAAATACATATTAAATGCATTTTATATGCCATTGACAAATAAACCATTAGATTCAAACAATAAGGTGTTTCACAAATGAATTGGACATTACTGTTCGGGTTTAGCATATTTATGAGACAGACTTTTTGGGATTTTCCTTGTAGAACTGGTCTTCATTCACTTGGACGGGAGATATCGAAATACAGAATCTTACACGTTGATTAACTAATGTATGTAGTAGGTATTGCGTTGATAAAGAAATATATTTATCGATGAAGATGGTAGAGTGTAGGCAAACAAGGAAGAATAGTTTACTAGATTTTTCGCGCAAAATGTTTAATTTCGAAAATGTAGAATTTAGTTTAATCAAATTGACCCTTAAAATGAAAGAAGATAAGCGCCTTTAGTATTAAATTAAAAAAGCTGGAATACAATATTTCGTCCATTTGTTCTTTAAGTCTAACTGAAATTTTAATTAAAAAATCCTACACAGCGAAGCAAACATTCTGCTCTTTGTGCTCCAGGTACCGCATTATAAATTAAATAAAGATCGTACGAAATTGGCATTTTTAGCTGCGTTTAGTTCTGCCACCATCCAAAGCCAGATAAATTAAAAGTAAGTAACTCGGGTAAATTCCAAATTAGCTGGAGTATTAGTAAACAAGTCGCTACACAAAATACATTACCGATGTAATTAAATGCTAACTTTTGGATGTAATCAAATCAAGAATATTAGTTTGTCTACCTGGAGTATTAATAACGCAGAAAATGTAAGAAAGAAATTTTATTCTCGGCGAATAAAATGACGAAGACATATTAATCTTTTTTCGTGAAGCTTCCGTTACAATAAGAATGCACAAAACCATTTTTCATAAAGTCCAGTATTGGAAGAGAATTCCAATCAGGGAATTTGCCTAATGGCGCAGCTTAAAATTCCTCTCATTTTTATGTGGTTCGTAGATATTACGGACGCAATTAAAAATAAATTTCCTCTTTTCTCCGGTTGAAAATTCAATTCGACAAGTGTAAACCAAAGCGAGGACGTCTTAAACATTTAATACTGGAAAAATAAGGTAAATCTATAGCGGAGGAATCCGCGGCTTAATAAAAGAAATTGGTTTTCAATTTTAGCGAGATAATCAAATCATCAGTTCGGGCGGAGATGAAACAAAATAATGTAGATTGATAAAAAGGAGGGAAGAGCTCGCTGCGGCCGAGACAAATGGAAGAAATGTCTTAAAATTAAGACGCGTCCTTTTTGTCTCCTGTATTGTCCTTAATTAATTTAATAAATTCTTCCCATTAATATTTTTAAATAATTGCTCCGGAGAAAGCGTTCGCATATTTCACTGTCGCACTTTTTGCCAGTTTCCGATTTCTCTTTGTCACGTTTCACTGAAAGTTGTTCCTTAAATATGTTTAATTTATTTCTAATAACGTTGCATTTGTTAGACCTGCTTTTCGTGTTAGTTTCATGCAACAAGTTTGTCGAAATAGTTATATACTCCCTCTGTCCCATATTACTGTATAGTTTTCTCTTTGAGACCGCAGATTATGACGAATATGAACATTTACTCAATTTTTTTTCTCTTATGAGTTAAATCAATTATATTTTTGTATAAAACATAATTTACTAAACAAATCTAATATTTTATTCTTGCTTTACTTCATCCATGTTTTATAAAAGGTAAAAAGTACGAAAATCGTTGTCCCACATTACTGTATAGTGTTTTCCAAAAAGCTTACACTGTTCTGTAATTTGTCAGTCCTAAAGTCAGATGTTTATTTGTAAAGATAAACAGCTGTTTTTGACGTTTTGCACATTGCAGTAAATGAATGTTTTCATATCCAGTTTTGTGTTTAATTTTTGTAACCA
>JAWQRP010000372.1:0-30003 GCA_033557875.1 Quadriops clusia
GCAATAAAATTTTTTCCGTATTTTGTTGAGCTGTGTAATGAAATAACTGTCTTTAAATAGTATCCTATAAAATATTTATTATGTACTGCATGTTAAGAGAATTAAATAAACTGCAACAAATTGCAACTCCTTTTTACATGCGAATGAAACCTTACTGCATCGAGTTAAAGAACGGCTTTGCGTAACGGAGCAAAGCACGATCTATCCGGGCTGGTGATCGGTTGAGAAATGACTCGCTCCGCCTAGAATTAGAGCCCTGCGCAAGAATGGACTCAATTCCGTCTGCCAGGAAGATTCGGTTGAGCAGTACCTGACTATTGCATATTTATGACGTAAATATATCAAGTACGTGTCCCGCACACAATGTGTTAATAAGAGTAGACTACCGATTTCGTCCCGTGGGCATCACCTGGCGTCTAGAATTTACAAAGTCGTTACAAAATATTAAAGTTATAATTTGAAAACCATCAAACGTGAGAGAATTTCACTAATCTACAAAATGATCATGGAAACTATGCTAAAATGTTTATTGAATTTATTTAAGCAAAACACATGAACCCCAGGAAAGAGCTTCAAAGGGGTCGCAAAACAGCAGAGCCGCAGAAGAGGGGAGCTGAAGCGGGGGCGACACTGACACCCCTAACAAAGACACGACAGCCAACCCTGTTCGCGCAGGGAACTTTTTGTTTGGCAATCAGACCTTTGATTGTGAGGCTTAAAAAGTTACTAAACGTTCTGTTCTGGAAATTTTCAAACGAATTAACGAAACGGAAAACAGCACACGCGGCCACTTTCACGACCCGTGTGCCCTCTCGTAACCTTTCGCCGAATTACTTGCTGAAATTAAAACCGTTAATCACCTCACTCAGGGAGCATCTACGTTTTACTTACATGCGGTTTTACTTGATGGTTTTTATATAATTTAGAGAATATGTTGAAAATGCTATGTCTTCACAAAATTATCCCAAAAGTTTTACGTGAAAATTAGAACCAACAATTTTAATAAATATTACAAATTACCAGATGTTCAATTACGATAATCGCTTCCCAGTTGCTACTCATTCGTAAATAAACTGATTCGAAATAGACAATACTGCAATGTTTTGCAAATATGCTAATGTCACCAAATGCACAGAACTGATGAGGAAAACCCAAGGAAATTCATTATTACAGTGCAACCTCGTTAAGTCGGCCCCCGTTATGTCGGATCTCCGGGTAACCCGGATCAGTTCAGGAAAATTTTAAAATTAGCTGTTTGTCGTCCGCCCTTTAGGCACCAAACACACCAAAGCCGAGCCGGGCCGGGCGAATTAGAGGGGTTTCTCACAAAAGCTGGGCCGAGCCGGGCGAAAATCGCCTAAGCGCTAAATATGCAAGATTTTCATGTGAACTTTCAAATAAAAAAATAAAACACTGAAAATATCGCAGTTATAAGCCATGCAGAAGCATTATCTCATTTGGGCGACTTAATGGATTATTTCGAGCAACAAGAAGAGACAACACCGGCCGAGCTTCTCATGTTGAAAAGGATGCGTGACCGCACGACACGGAAACGGTATTCAAAACTGACGCTACTCAAATTAACAAAATTATTTAAAAAAAATTAAACTGTATACACTGTATTATCACTTATCGTGATGTGTATTTTAAGTGTTTTTCCTCGATAAAGAAATATTGTATTGTTTGTACATATGTACATACATGTTGTTGTTTAACCCGGATTTTCGATATGTCGGATCGGGCGCGGTCCCGGCTAGTCCGACTTAACGAGGTTGCACTGTACTTCTTTTTAATCTCTAAATTGTTGACAGAAAATGAATACAGTGACATAACCTTCAAACAAAAACATAACCTAGTGTACCCTTCATATTGCATTGTCATGTGTCAAAATTTGAAGTGTAAAAGAATATAAAAATGTCCACTTTATTCGGTTGGGATCTATTGTGGTCAAGTGTGGAAAAGGATATTAAGAGCAATCAAGACGTTTTGATTTGCTTAACTCATTTGGTGCTGGTTTCTAATGGTTTCAAATGTATTGGTTTGGGAGAATCCAAAAATTTTGATGGAACTGAGCCTAAATCTGAAGCTTTGCCCAAAGGGTGGAATGACGATTATGCCCTTCGATATGTCTATCAAGGTCGGTTGTATAATTTCAAGGGAACTCGACTGGACGATGGAGTGGTAATCAACTTAATTAGAGTGGATGAGCGCAATGTTGCCATGATTCAATTGAACTCGAGGGTAGTTATCAAAAGAACCGGTCTTTTGGAAGAAATGATCCCTGATAATGCTAATGTAGTGGACGCTATTAAAAAGCAACTTGTATCTAAAGTAACAACGTCCACGAAAACACAGGATAGTTCAAGTCAGACACAGTCAACAGAAAATCGTGGGCGCCACCCCATTTCTCCACTATGTGAGCCTAGAAGTCAGTCGTTCCCCGGAAGGCCTGTAGGACCATTAGGGCCACTTGGAGGCGTGGGGCCCGTTGGGGGTGGTGTTGGAGTTGGAGGAAACGATTTGCATCCGTTTGGACCAAATCCAGTTCCTTTACCAGGTATGCGATTGATTATTATTTTATTAACAACATTTGAAATTATCGTTTTCTTTTGATTAATTTTTACATTCTAAACTTTAATAAACTGTCTAGATTGGTTACATATGAATTATGTTACAATTTGTAGAAAGGACAAGATAAACTGAGAGTAAAACCATTAACTTTTAAAATAAACTTTGGTTTATTTTATTTTTCTCTGATTAAAATCAATGAAAAAATTAAAAATCCTTTAATGTAAATATTATGTCTGACACATAATTTTCTTGTTTTCCAATTTCTCAAATTCTATGCCATATGATATCACAATGTCCTAAATGGACATTTTGACATTTTTAATAATCACGACAATAGTTCAATTTAACTATATTTTAGGAGGCATAGGTGGAGGAGGGATGCTTTTCACAGGCCCAGGAATGGGAGGCCCTGTTCCCGGAGCTCCAAGTTTTGGGGGCCCAAATATGGGCATGCCCCCAGGGGCAGTTCCTCCCGGAGCCAGGTTTGACCCATTCAGGCCACCTGACGTGGACAGATTTCCACAAGGATTTGGCCCCCGCAGGCCAGACAATGACGAATTTCCTCCCCCGGGTTTTGATGATATGTACATGTAAAAATATCTCAAAAATACTTCAAACATTAAATTAAGGATTTTCAATAATATTTTTAGAATGTATGTCAAGTTTTCTAAGGTAAAAGTATAAGTTCGTTTTATTTAATGCTATATCGTAAAATAAACCATTTTCTCTTAACATCTGATGTTTCAATACATAGCGCCCTATTTTCAAACCACTCGTTGCGTACGAGCGCTCGTTGGTGAAGTCATATTCGAACGATCTGAAGCTGCAGTTCGAGCGATTCCTTCGAACGGCAGCTTCAGATCGTTCGAACGTTACGTCACCAACGAGCGCTCGTACGCAACGAGTGGTTTGAAAATAGGGCCCATACCACTTATGAATGTTAAAAAAATATATTTTATACATACATCTAATTTGCGCAGTTCTCGACGTAACTTCCTCTCTCTGTATTTGGCCAGAAGACGAGTTAATTTCGCTCCTAATCTGAATCTAATGGTACTTGGAGATAAGCCCAGTAGGAAGTACTCTAATTCATGTTTCACGGTTTTCATAATTGGAGGAGGTCCCTTAGGAGCGGCTGCTCGCTCAACAGGTCTAATAATTGTTTGAGAGACAAAGTATTTTTTTGCATTAATATGATAAATATGAATATGTAGTAAGAAAAAATGAATTTATCATACCTATATTCCCTTATTTTTGCGGCTTTTATATAATAGAACTTAATTAATCAAGTAAAACATTATTATTTAAATATAATTGAAAACATTGTTTAAATGAAAATTATCATTTTGGCTTAAAAGTAAGTTCTATATACCTGCCTTTCAATTCAGCTTCCTTAAGTTTCTGTTCAATCAATTCCTGCATTTCTCGAAATTCCGGTCCGATTTTAAGTTGCCTTATTGTTCTCACACTTAAAGGTGAATTAATACCCTTAAGTTCCAAAGGAAATACATCTAAGGGCACGATAAAGTGGTCCAAAAGCTTCTGCATTCCTACTCTTGACTTTTCCACTTGAAACTCAAGTTTTCGCTTAACTAGCGTCAAGTTGGCCTGCATGGTGTTATTCAAGTCTTCCGTGATGCGAGGGTCTAACTCGAAGAATTCTTTTGGAATCACTTGAGTTGGCAGCAACTTTTCGTTTCTGGCCAGTATGGTCTGGAATTCGCCTCCTAGTTCCGCCAGTTTTGCCCGTAATTCTGCTTTTCTCTTGTTTGCCAATGCCTCAACACGATCTCGTTCCTTTTTCACTATTGCTTCCTCTAAGCTTAAGGTAGTGTAATCTGTTACATCTTCAACTGCCACATAGTCCCACTCCATGAATATTCTGGCTCGCTTTGGATAGTCCTGGACGTAGTCGTCATTTTCAGGAAAGAATTGGTAGGAAAAAATGTTTCCATCATAGCCACAAGAGAAGAAATATTTTTCATCGTAAGAGAACACCATTCTTGGTATATATCCATTGATATTGTCATGCATAGAAATTTGCCAATAGTCTTCAAGATCCATGTAGTCATCTTTGTCAACAACATTGACTCGGATAGCACCATCCTGCATTCCAAATATCAAGTATTTTTGATTGTAACTAAAAATTTAATGTGTATTAAGAATTCTGCTTTTTAAATTGTAGCTATTGTTATAAACTTACTTGTAAAGATAGGAACTTATTTCTACATCATCTGCTTCATAAACCATTCTAAATCTATTAGGTATGTTAGATTTTTGGTCAATTTTGTACTCGTAGATGTAACCTGCATCATATCCAGCTAGGGACAACCAAAGATAATCGTTTTTCATACTTTGAATCCATAGGATTTTGTTGGGAATTTCTGGTATATATAGAGCGGTTAGAGTTTCCTCAGATTCCGAATCAGCTAGAAATATTTCTTCATCAATTGCCATTCCCGGATTGTCAGCTAAGATTTTTACCATTTCCTTTCGTTTCCTCTCTCTCTTTTCCTCCTTTCGTTTTTCAATTGCTCGTATTTTTATGTCCCTGCGAATCTGGGCCTTATATGTTATAAATTGATTTTTTATTGGTTCCACAGTGGCTAGAATGTATGTGATTGTTGTGTAATCTTGTTGTTCTTCCGGAAGATCGGCTTGCAATAGTTCGCCATGTTCACAACCTAGTATGACAGTTGCAGGATAAGTTCTATGCCACGTTATACACGTTACAACGTCAGGTGTCAAAATGTACCCAATTGGAAGGAGCTCGGTGTGGTGATTCTCCACTGGAGAAAGTTTAAAAACAAAAATTGTTTTGTCTTCTCCTGCTGTAACTAAAATGGTACCCAGGACATTCATGGATATATGCGTTATGGGTTTATTGTGCGGTTTCGTGACTTGAAGCAAGAATAGCTTCACTTCATCAGTTTCTTCATCTATCATTAGACCAATTGATCGTATGTTACCATCATCAAAACCAAGTATGAGTTGGTCACCTGAATTTTGTACCTGCATAATAGTAATTTTACTTACTAACTAAATCACAGAAAAACAATTGTGAAACTTACAAGCATAGATAACCACATCATAGCTCGTCCTTTAGCAGGAAACTGGTATTGAAATATTAATTTTCTGGTGCTGTAGTTGTATACCAAGATTTTTCCATCTTGGCCCAAACTAGCTAAATACATGCCCCAGGGGCAGGCAGCTATATCCGCTACAGGTCCAGCATGGCAAAAATACAATTGTTCTGAAGGGGCAACTTCTCCTTCTACTTTCAAATCAATTCGCCATAAGCCTCCATTCCCGTCTTGGGCATAGAAAAGACTGCTTTCCTCGTCGCTATTTTGCTTCAAAATAAACATAAAAGCGACCCCTGGGGTTTCAAACTCATAAATGGGATCCACTTGGATTACTCTATCGTCATCCGGAGGATCAGCTTGGTCTATAGCTTCATACGCCCAAACCCTGATACATCCATCCATGGAAATGGTCCAGAGTTCCCCATCTTTGAAGTCGAACTGGATGATGGGGCCATCATGACAGTTTTTGCGGAGCTTCCGAAACACTTCTAGCTTTATCAATCCTTCATCCCATACGAGGAAGTTGCCCCAATAGCAACCTGATATGACTTTCTCGTCTGGCATCGGATAGATGCCCAAAATGTCGGAGTACTCAGTTTTGCCGAAGCGACCTAGTTCACCTTGCAGCTTCAGGCCTGTGAATGTGCGGGCCATTTTCCAAAATTTAATGTGGGCTAAACCTGCGAAGATTTAAATTGTACAAATATGGTAATTTATTGAAGAAGGTCGAGATAGTTATATTCTTAAAAAATAATAATTGGGGTTTTATTGGCAAAATTTTTTTATAGTCATTTGACTAACTCGTTTTGATAATCAATTAGCATTCTCTGATCCTCTACAAAAACACTACAATATACCTCACAATAAAGTGTGTTTAGGAGTGGAAAAGATTATAAAATAAAATATGTAAAAAGTAATCCGTACCAATTGCGCAAAACCGAGTAACGCAATTTATGTGAAACGTAAGTTAAGTTCAAAGGTAGTGAAACAGAGCCCAACTGTGAACATACCTTACTTTTCACATAAATTGAGTTACTAGGTTTTTCACAACCGGTACAGAAAGAAGGATCAGTATGTAATAGTCTAAATACATAGTAAAAGTGTTATAATAAATTAATTTAAAATAGTTGAACTGCCATTGGTCAACCTTCAAATGAAACAAAACGTCTTGTCAAGAAGTATTAACGTATTATTTTTAAACAAACACTTTATATTACATAAAGTTGATTGCCCTTGTTAATATAACAAATTTTTAATTAGAATGTTAATTAAGCGATAATAGGTGTACATTTGGTTGCATAACTTACCACACGTTGTTAAGTGCCCAGGTACAGAAGGCGAAAACATTACTTTAAAAACATCATTTGAGTAAGATTTTGTCCGTAATAAGATCCTAGATTTGGGCCAATTCCAAACTGTAATTAAATAATCAGGTTCGCCACTTTGAGACACCATTAAAGAACCAGTGGGGCTAGAATGAATGTTGCATTGGGATTTTATTCTTGAAAAAGGATAATAAAACATACTTGTAAGCTATATGGGAGAACTCCTTGCAAGATCCTCCTTTTAGGACGGTCACTATATCCAAAGTGGGCCATTGGTAAATTATTATTGGGGGATTGACGCCGTTTTCGGCCACTGCAAAGTGGTTGTAGTCGGGGTTAGGATTACTCTAAATAACAATGAGAAAAAGGAAGGAAATTAACTTCTTTTATTGTTTTAACTTTAACGAATTCTGTGCTTAAAGTTTTTGAAATTACCACCATGTGTCCAATTCCTCCACCTAGAGCACTCCTTCTAAACCAAATCTCTTTGGTTTCTGTGTTGAAAAAGTTGATAAAGTTCCCTGAGGCAAATATTAGGGTTTGTTCGTCCGCCACAACCAAATTAAAGTGCCTTTTGCAGTCGTAGCCATATGAAAAGCTAAAAATGAAAATGTTGGCGAAATTGTATTTATAATTGTTGGAGGTTGCTAAAGCAAGTACATACTCAAACTCTAAAATATCCGATTTCAGGGTGCAATTTTCGCTAAAGAAAGACGTGGAAATGTAGTCTTCGGAATGGTAAACTGTTTGTTCGTATTCATAATCCAAATCAAAGTCGCCCTCTTCCTCACCCTCGCCCTCTCCAAGTCCGTAATCGTAGGGTAAATCTTCGACATCGCTGTCGGTCCGTGACATTTCTCAAATTGAAGTTTTAAAAGCGGTTTGTATGTTGTTATTTGATTTCGTTGTCCAAAATTGTGATGTCGACGTCAACAACAGAATTATTTGTATACGAAGTTTGTTTGATCGATATTCGTGGTATAGAGTAAATTTACTCTGTACGTATATATTTTCATAAAGAAGTAAGACAAGGGCGGAGTGTAATTTTCTACCCAATTTTGTATTGCCGAGTTCAAAGAGGTCATCATATTATGAATGAAAGGCAAATAAATAAAAGATAACGTTAAGATGCAGTTACCTAGAGCTAACATTTAATTTGTTATACATATAAGTACTTAGGTACGAGGCATTTGTATATATACATATGTACATATGTATTAAGTAGGTACTCCGGTGTTTACACGAATAAAACTTCATATTGATAAAACCACAATAAGCACACGCTATTTCCTTTCGTAACGCCTTTCCATCAACGAGCAGGAAATCTTTATCAATACACACAGATAGTGTTAACGCAAACACTATTTTTTGACGGTTGATCACACGTTAAAATATCTATTGGGTACAAAGCAGTTGAATTGTGCATACAAAATTTGTAATTTTATTTCAAATGAGAAATTTGATATAAGTATTTACTTGAAAAGCTTCAATCATTATGTATATTTAGTTATTATTAGTCATGAAGCCACATCACCTTTTTTGCCAAACGAATCGCATGCGTAAGATAATTCATTCCAAAAAAATGACAGTTCTTTTAATACCTTCACAAGACGTACTTTCAATTTGATATGTTCAAATTAAAGATGTTACTTTTGGGTATTTGGACAAATTTTTCCGGTTGTTCTAGTGAAGGCAATGAAGCAGCTTTTTGGACGTGAGTAGTAACTTATTAAATATCAGAAATACGCATGAATGAACGAACACAATCAAATGGAAATTATTGCGTTTTAGCCTCATTGTTTAACGTTTAAATACATCAAGGCCGAGTGGCACCTAAAACAATTACATACAAAAATCTTGTAATTGTATTCAAATAATGCTAATAACAAATTGCGCGGTTTTCTTCGGTGACTAATTTGTGTTTATTCGGTATTGCGAGGAATAAGTTCAGAGAATATGACCAGAATCGTTGATTAAAGTGAAATTTCGCGGAGTTATGGGGAAACCTGACCACAAAAAAGGCGAAAAAGTTTACTTTTCCATCATGCGTTGACATCACTCTACTACTTCCACACACTGTTTAGTCACCTTATCTCTAGCAACACATTAATGCTAACTCTACCTCATCATCTACATACTATCTACATCAGTATACTGATCTACATATCTACGTAAACATGTTCGAATTTTAAAGAAATATTTAAGCCAGTAAGTTTAGTACTGAGGTAAATGCGGTGATTGCAACAATATCCTCCAATATTAGAATAATACCAAAATAGTGTTTTACAAAATCTTCAAGCAAGTGCGGTTACTTGGACCTTCTCTGTGCGGTTTTGAATTCTGAGAATTTAGACAGATTCTACGTAAAGTATTGAACAGAGAATGGTGATTCAATATTGGGGTGACGTGAGAAATGCGGGTTCCCCAACAGTGATGATTTTCGAGGTTCGACTCTACTCTTTATCTGCCATTCTCTTGATTGCCGGCGACATGCAGTTTACTGCCCGCTCTGCTCCCATTGAAGACTATTAAGCCAATTAAAATTAATTTTTAACCATCCTGTGTGTACGGTACTAACTAATGCGAGTTGTGTGCTTAGGGTGCGTCCCCCAGCATCATGTTGTTATTACCACAAAACAACAATCAGTTTGTTTTGAATTGTTTAAAAGTGTAGTGTGTGTCGAATTATAAAAATATTAAGTAAGGTGAAAGAACTATTCAAAGGTGAACACGGAAAAGAGAGCAATTTTCTGCTAATTTCATCGAAAGAAACATGAAAAGTGTTTGTTGAAGAAAAACGATAGTACTTGATTTTTTAAAATATTGTGACAGTTTCGAGAACTAAAATTAATTTAATCAAGTGGTTTTCTAATAAAATCGTGGGAGGTATTTAAAAAGACATATCCAGCTATAAAAATATTATTCGTATTTTGAAATACAACTTAAACCAAAATCATGGAGAATTCATTCGATGGCGTGAATGAAGAAAGAGAAGGCATAAATCAATTTTCGGAGTTGCTCCGGTGAGTGCCCAAGAAAAATAATATGTTAATATTTCCTTTTCAGAAATTTACTAATATAGTACTTAATTTATAATTTACATATAGTGCGCATTATCATTTGCCCTATTTACTGTTTTAATTTGCTCGTGAGTTTTGATATAGGTCATCTTACGCACATAGACTTCTGTGGGAAACTGATAATGATATCTACATCTTCGATGTAGAGGGTAAAAGCCCATTCATTCTTCCTTCCGTATATTCTTATTTTGTTTTGTTCTATGTGTCCGCTAATGAGCAACGACGACGAGAACACTCTTTTTCTTCGTATTGCAGTTGGTGGTGATAATAACTCTTCTGCATAATATACAAAACCTAATTTAATAGAACATGTGTAGCGCATCTGTTGGGTGCATTATATTGCATTTTGGATTGTTGACTCCCTTTACCGATCTTAAACCGAGCATTTAGTCGTTCTTCACAACTCATTGAGTTTATGACGATATAAGAGCCCTCGTTTACAATTTGCTGAATTAGTTGACTAATTAATTAAGATTAATAACTGAAATAATTTTACAAGTTTCATTGTGTTAGGGAAACGAAATTGCCGATCGCGCTTTTACGATTTTTATTAAATATACTCCTCAGTTACTTGTAAAAGGTAGTTAATGATAAATTTAAAAAAAAATGAGTAATTGATATTTTGTTTCATTGACACCACTATATTACTTCATAAATATTATCATTCTCGTGCAATAATATATGACATCATTTTAATTTTTGTTTCAGATATTCTCAGCCCATGTTAACAGCAGCCGGAGTAATTACTCTAATAATTATGATTGTGGGAGTTGTAGGCAATTCGTTAACAGTCGGTGCCCTAATTAGGCATTCAAAAATAAGGACAGTGGCAGCTGCCTTCATAGCCAGGTAAGATTTTATAAAACTTATATTTTAATATATTTCCTATTATTTTAATAACAATTTGAACTAATTTGATTTTAATAAAGTGAATTTCAATAAATCTTTCCTGAAAAGTAGGACACTTTTGTTTAGCTTTAGACAAATACGATACAATTGCAGACACGTATAACAAATCCAACGACAACAAATCATACATAGATCTTACAATGTTAAATGTTTCAAGGACATTCTACTCTGAGTGATTCATTCTTTATTTATTTATTAATTTATTTACGTACAAAGCCATCTCATTACTAATGATTCGCATGACCGCCACCGCAATAATCTTCTCGTCTGAATCATTTGCATTATTTATCACACTTTATTTTTAATTATTACACTTATTAAAAAATATTGAATGTGATTCCATTACTTATTCAAGTATTACTAAACATGTCATCAATGTCAGTTCCACACAAATCTGGACTAATCACGGTTACAAATCCCGGAAAACACGATGAGTGCTTCGCTACCTGTTGTTGTACAGTCAGAGGTTTAATATTACCTGGCAATAATGTAATAAATCTCTTGTGCTTGTGTGTGTAAACCTGCAGCCGTGATTCATTCTTCATTGCACATGCACAATCTTCTTGCATGTATTCATTGTTGGAATGTGTGTCTCATGCGGTTGATTTATCTGTGTTTATACTTAATGACGCTTCAATATTAACGAATACAAAATAAATAACATGAGTATTTTATATTTATTTATAGTAGTTGCCTAACGTAGGTATATATAAAATGTAAGAGTACAACTCCTGACGTTTAAATTTCAATTAATTTTTTCTACGATATTTTTTTACGAATCATGTAGGGAACCCGATGAAATTAAAAATCGAGAATGTGAAGATATGAATGAAGATTTGTTAGTTCATTAAATTTCTGCGAATAAGATCTCCTAATTAGTTTAATATCTTTATTGCGCTTCTAAGTAGCCCTACTGTCAAGAATGAATTTTTTGCAAGATTGCTCCATGTATAAATATATTGTGCACAGATGGGGCCTAAAATTTTTAGATATTCGAAATCTGCGTCTAGGCCAAACGAGAGTTTGCATAATAACAGGAACATTTTTAATGATATCCACATCTGTACCATTTATTTCCGTAGCTATGTGGGTTCTCTAACGCGCCTATGGAGTGCCTTTATCATTAATAAGTTAGACCCAAATAAAAATGAAATAATTTGATGCAATAATTATAACCGCGAGCCGCATATCTATGCGCAAATCATGGGTAAATGTTTTTTTTAATGTAAGGATTAAAAAACAATGATTATTGTCACAAATTTAGGACACAACAGGGACAGTGTATTTTTTGGGACGACAAAACATTTGATAGGACAGGCTAAAAACCATAATAATTTTTGGACACTCTTTTATAAAGGGAATAACTTTTGGACATAAAATCTTTTAAATGCGGAGATTTATTTTATAAGATTTTTGTCGGCTTTTGAGATAATTAGATACCGTCATAGAGCCATATAGTGTGTCATAGGAAGTTGAAGATAAATTTTCTTGTTTAACTTGCTCCAGAATATGAAAAAAAAACAATGCAATGAAAGTTCAATTATTGCCAAAGTGCCTTTAAATAAATAAAAATGTAATCAAAGATAATTGAGAAAATAACAAATAAATTGATAACATTCTATTTAATTATCGAGGTTCAATTCAAACGTTACCTTATGCTATTGAAGTTCTCAAATAGATCCTCTTCAGAAGATTTGAGAATGGCAATATAAAAAAAATATAATCAACTGTGATGCTAATACATTCCGGGACTAGAGCAACAGGTCCATTTATAATTTTACTTCTGAGTCTGAAATACAATCTGAATGCTATATTTAAGAACGTTTATGACTACATACACATAGATTAAAAATGGTTTAATTTAACCAAAAGAGAAATATTCATGTTAAAAAGAACATTTGTGTCAAAAGAAGAATACAATTTTTTTTAAAGTTATGGCTGCTATTAAGAGAAATTAATAAAGTTATTAATATAAAATGTTGCTTCATAAATAGTTTGATGAAAGTTATTCATTCATAAATTTATTTCATTGTCTACTTTACTTATACTACATACTTGATCTGGATTTTATCTCTAAAAATGTTATTGTCTCCCTGTGAAAGTTTTGATATTTCTTTTCTAATTTAATAATGTTTTATACTTATCATAACTCTTGTAGAGGTCTGATGATGATGTAAAATTACAACGAAATCGGTCGCCATTCGTACTAATAAAACGTTAGGAACTCAACTCTTTTATTTTATTGCATTTGAATGCAGATCTGGTACTCAACTGCAAATTAATGTTATTTTATATTGTATGTCAATTTGATATAATTTCATTTATTATAATACGGACAAATTTATATCAATGATATCTGATATAACCACCCCTATAAAGCTAAATACTAAAAACCAATCGTTTACGTTTCTCCGTCTTTATCATATGTAGAGATTCATCTGATATAATTATCCCTGTTTACATTCTCGCCGTTATAACGATGTTCGAACAGTAAATCGCTACATGAGAAGAACTTAACACATTTAAAAGATGTTAATTTCGAAACCTTAAACTAAACAATTAGCAAGAATTCAATCCATAATAATTTAAATCTAATTTACTCACCAAGGTCTAGAAACAAAAACGTTGGCAGGCGCTAAAATGTTATCCCTTTTGTATTGTCGACTAATTGGCCAATGGGATCGTATCATTTCGACCAATTAAATTATAGCGCGCGTTTGAATTCAAATGTTACAATAATAATTCCAGTATCTTACTTAATATTAACTACATTGAAAAACTTATTAATTTTAAACAATATCGTGGACTACATTACGTAATATATTTCGTTGTATCTTGGGAATAAGTCCAGTAAGTAAACAAAGTGTGATCTATAGATGCATTTATTTATCCTATCTATAGGATAAATAAACGAATCTATAGATCACATTTGATTTATTTACTGGACTTATTCCCAAAATACAACGAAACATATTAAAAAACTTATCTTATTTAGTAAAGAAATGTAAGACGTTATGAATAAAAATATAAGATATAATGAATCTCATATTCTCATGTATGTAGTCACTTGCTGTTTAAATGCGAATTTCCTACAACAACAATATTTACCTACAGCTAAAGCACCTGACAAAGGCTTGTGTAAAAGAGCCAAAATTGTAGTGATCATTAAAATAAACTGACTCTAGGCTTTTACTCCATCCTAAACAACAAAATTATTGTCAGAATTAGTTATCGCTACTTGCATTTTATATGAAAGTGACCATACATTTATTAAACATTTATACCTATTTTATTAATCCTTATACCTATTCAATTAATCATTACACAGTTTTCGTTAACTATTTCAGTTTAGCTGTCTCGGATCTTCTCTTCTGCTTCCTAGTGCTTCCCTTCGCCGCCAGTCAATTCTTCCACGGCACTTGGATCCATGGAGAAGTTCTATGCACTGTCGCGCCATTAATCCGCTATGGGAGCGTAGGAGTCTCTCTGCTTAGCGTTGCTATGATTTCTGTCAATCGATACATTCTCATAGCTTGGCCTTCCATCTACCCAAGAATCTACACTAAAGCAAAAGTGATTTGCTACATTGCAGGTATATGGATCTTCAGCTATGGCCTCCAGATTCCGACGGTTTTTGGAGTTTGGGGCGAATTTGGCTTTGACCAAAAACTAGGAACGTGCTCGATCAAGAAAGATAAATATGGACATACCTCTAAAGAGGCCCTGTTTGCTTTTGGTTTCGCTGTGCCTTGCATCGTCATCATCATCTGCTACGCAAAGATCTATTGGGTGGTGAGGACTTCCCACAAGAACTTAGAGAAGCACGGATCTAACAGTGGAACGAGGACAAAACGCAGCGAAATGCACATCACAAAGATGGTTTTGGCTATATTTCTGTGCTTCATCACTTGCTACCTTCCAATCTCTATAGTTAAGGTCTTCGATTCCAATGTAGAACATGCACCTCTTCATGTTTTGGGGTATATTCTACTGTACCTTTCTTCTTGTCTGAACCCCGTTATATATGTCACGATGAACAAACAATACAGACAAGCATATTTCGATACGATTAGGTGTACTTTTGCCCCCACTTATGACTCAACTTCGCCAATTCAAGCCAGCAAGATGTCCGTTAGTTTTTTCAAAAATGCCATTTCGACTAATCCCAAAATTTAATAAGAATGGAAGGAGATTTTTAGTTACATGAAATCACAAGTTATTTTAGGGTAATGGGTGTATGAAGTAATGAAATGTCAATTAAATTAATTTTGCTTTTAATTGGGATTTTGTGTAACTAAAAATGCAGGTTCAAAATAATTAAGCTCAAAGTACAAAATGTGTTCAGTGCCCCGAATATTCTTCTTACATTAAGAGGATTATTTGTGTGTGTAATCTCTTTAAATCTGTAACTTTCTTGTAAATATTATAAATTAATAACTAATTTCATATGTTGTGCCATGACCTGTATATTTTGCTCTCCCGACAAATTCAGAATTCAAGAGAGTGATTGTGTATATAAATCAGTATTACCATTGTATAGTAACATAATGTATATTATTAAATAGGAGTGATATTTATTTAATTATAAGATTAGGAATGATTAAGTTAATAATAAATAGAATAAAAAGATAGTTTTATATATGGGTAATTCTTTTTATTTCCTATACTTACGATTTTTAAAATCTTTTTTAAATTCATTATAGCTCGCCAAATCTATGTTTTAAAACGTTTCAAACAATATCTATTTTGTGATGTCTAAAGTTCATGTTTTTGAGATATTATTAATTTTTTATCAAAGCTCTACCTCATTTAAAATTATTTCTCTAATCAAGAATTCAAAAAGGGTGTTTGCAATTATATTATAGAAGGAAAATATTTTAAAAACTTACCCTTCTTAATGCCATGAGCTTTTGTGCTCACACATTTAATCTATCTGTAGAAATAAAACGATCCGCTAAAAATGGGACACCCCATATATACATTTTGTATTTACGAAGCTGTTTGAAAAATAAGTATTTCAGTTTCGTTGAAATAGATGGCGCCACCGCATTTCCTCATATGTACCTGTCATGTTAAATAACCTAAAAACTTGTTTGATAGTAAACCATGAACGAGTCGTTGTAGTAAACATAACCTCGACGATCACGTGTGGCAATAAGTTTAAGTGAAGTTTGCAAGCAATTAATAAATAAGCAATGGTTCGCAAGAAAATAGACAATACCATCCCAGTGTTGATAGAAAATGGGGTTAAACTCGGCCACAGAACTCTTTTTGTTATTGCGGGAGATAAAGGAAAAGATCAAGTCGTTTACTTGCATCATATGCTCACCAAAGCCAGGGAAACCTCCCGACCCACCGTCCTGTGGTGCTACAAGAAGGAATTGGGGTTCAGTAGTCATCGTAAGAAGCGAATGAAACAAATGCAGCAAAAAATCAAGTCCGGAAAACTTACCATTAATGAAGAGGATCCTTTCGAGAACTTTGTGACCCTCACCCAAATTCGTTACTGTTACTACAAAGAAACACATAAGATCTTGGGTAACACGTTCGGTATGTGTGTTTTGCAAGATTTCGAAGCATTGACGGCCAACCTTCTGGCTCGCACTATTGAAACTGTCGAAGGAGGAGGTATTGTTGTAATTTTGTTGCGTTCAATGACATCAATAAAGCAGTTTTACACAATGAGTATGGATGTGCATCAGCGGTTCCGTACAGAAGCTCAACAAGAAGTCGTGTGCAGATTCAACGAGCGATTTTTACTCAGTATGGCCTTTTGTAAACGGTGCCTGATGATCGATGAGCACTTAAATGTGCTTCCCATACTGTCATCAGAAAATTTACATGTAACCCCTGTAGAGAAGAAGCAGATATTAAGCGCAAACGAAGAGGAATTAAATATATTGAAGGAAAATTTACGGGATGAGCAACCTGTGGGCTCGTTAATTGATTGCTGCAAGACTTTAGATCAAGCACAAGCACTTAAGAAATTCGTAAAGGCTGTAACAAAGAAGACTTTACGAGCGACAGTGTCCATGACAGCTGCCAGAGGTCGAGGTAAATCCGCAGCTTTGGGCTTAGCTGTTGCTGGGGCTATTGCTTACGGTTACTCGAATATTTTCGTCACCAGTCCAAGCCCTGAAAATTTAAAAACTTTCTTTGATTTTGTTAAAGAAGGCCTAAAGGCTTTAAAATACTTAGAACACACAGATTATACATTTGTTGAATCACAAGAGACTGAATTTAACAAAGCCATTACTAGAGTGGATATAAGCAGAGACCATAAACAAACAATTTGCTACATTAATCCTGCAGAAGCAAGTGCGGTAACAAATGCTGATTTAGTTGTAATTGATGAGGCGGCTGCTATACCATTACCATACATTAAGGCCCTTCTGGGAGACTATTTGGTGTTTTTGTCATCTACAGTCAATGGGTATGAAGGAACTGGACAATCTTTGAGATTGCAACTGTTTCAACAATTAAGAAATGAATCAAAGACGTTCTATGAAGTTACTTTAGAAGAATCGATACGTTATAAACCTGGCGATCATGTTGAAAGTTGGCTGTCGAAACTGTTGTGTTTAAATGCTACTACACTTTTGCCGACAGATATTTCAAAAAATAATACAAAATCAAAGCTAGTAAATAATAGTACTTTGTCATTGAACAAATTTAAAAAACTGAAGCCAGAAAATTGCATGCTATTTTACATCAATCGTGATTCTCTGTTCTCTTGCCATAGTCTTTCCGAGAATATTTTGGAAAAGCTTGTGGCTTTGTTCATTGCTTCTGATTACAAGTATTCTCCTGATGACTTACAAATGATGTCAGATGCCCCTGGACATCAGTTGTTTTGCCTTTTAGACCCCAAATCTAGTAATGATGGGGCTAATTTGGAAATATTAGTGGCTATTCAAGTATGTCTTGAAGGGCAACTTTCGAAAAGCTCGGCTTTGGAAGGATTTTCCACTGGAAAGAAAATTGCTGGTGATTTAATTCCTTGGACTATCGGGCAGGCCTTTAATGATGCAAATTTTCCAAAATTGGCCGGTGGGAGGATTGTAAGGATTGCTACACATCCTAAATACCAGAGGGTAAGTAAAGCTAGTCTTAATAATTTTCAAAAGATTTATTTTATGTTTGATTTTTAAATATATAAAATATATACAAGTGGTTATCACAAAATCACCATTATATTTATTTGATTCATTTTTTTTAATCAGTTGGGTCTTGGAACAAGAGCATTATCCCTCTTGAGAGATTTCTACGAACTCAAATTCTTCTCTACCGAAGAATCGCAAAAACTCAAACGGAACCAAATCATAACGATTGAGGACGAAGAAGTTGGCTTGTTAGAAGAACGTCTAAAACCGATGAAATCTCTGCCCCCACTGTTTTGGAAGTTGGAGCAAATTTGTCCAGAAAATCTTGATTACTTGGGAGTTGCCTTTGGCTTAAATGAGCATTTATTGAACTTTTGGAAGAAATCCGACTTTGTGCCGTTATACTTGCGCCAAACTCCAAGTGATGTGACAGGCGAACATAACTGCATGATGTTAAAAGGGCTAAAGTCGAGCAAAATCAAAGAAAACGATTGGCTCGAAGCTTATTGGTCAGATTTTAGGAAACGATTTGCTAATTTACTTATTTATTTATACAATTTTAAAAAAATTACTCCACTGGTAGTTACAAACATTTTAAGTAAAAGCAATAACAATCCTAAAAAAATAGATAAGTCAGATCCTTGCTTTAGGCAGTATTTAAAATATCAAGAACAATTTAACAAAGATGATAAAAACAAAGATAACACTTCAACAGTTAATAAAAGTATAAGTTGTCAAGAGGATAATACAGATTGGGAAATAACTCCTTCAAAAGAAAAGAAAATTAAGTTAAATAGAAATAAATCACAAGAAGTCAAAACGAAAAGAGGACGAAAAATCTGTGACATTTTAGAAAGTAGTTTGAAAAATGGTGATAGAACTTTATTGGTTGTTATAGGTGATAATGCACCTAAACAAGTTAGTAGTTTACAAAATATGGTGAAACAGGTCAATAATAATGAAAAGGCAGAAATGTGTGTTTTGCAAAATTTTAAAAATATAATGCCGAATGCTCTTGTGCACAAAATAGGGCAAGTTAAAAAAAATGGTATAATTATCTTAATACAAGAATCAAATCTTTCCAACATAAATGGACTTTTCATCGAAAGATTTCTATTGTCTTTGAATTCATGCAAGCGTTGCCTCATCCTAGATGATCAGTTGAAGATACTAAAAATGTCTTTAGCACACAATTTGGACAAAGGAGGTTTGGATACAACGAATTTTCAAGAATTACAAGAACTTAAAGAATCGTTGCGAGATGTGGAACCTGTTGGAGTTTTGGTAGAATGTTGCCAAACGCTTGATCAAGCAAAATCATTACTGAAATTTGTGGAGGCAATAACTGAAAAAACTTTAAGTTCCACAATATCAATTTCTGGAGCTCGAGGCCGAGGAAAATCTGCAGCTTTGGGTTTATCTATAGGAGCTGCAATTGCTTTTGGTTATTCCAATATTTTTGTAACAGCACCAAACACAGAGAACTTACAAATAATCTTTGATTTTATTATACAAGCCTTGAACGCTTTGGGTTTTAACGAAAAAATCGATTATAACATTAAGAGATCAATTTCTGACAATAATTTTGTGGAAATCATTAACGTTTTTAGAAATCACCGTCAATTTATCCAATATATCCATCCGACAGATTCGCAAAAATTGCAACAAGCCCAACTTGTTGTAATAGATGAGGCAGCAGCAATTCCTTTAAGCCACATTGAGAACATTTTGAGGTTTTCTAATGCTAATAAAAATAATAAAATTTTCTTAACTTGTACGACAGATGGATTGGAAGCATCTGGACAATTATTGCATACCAAATTAAGGGAATTGCTTAAACTTCAAGCTGTTCCTGAGGGAGCAAATACGAATGCTGTGAATAAAAAAAATTTTGAGGCTGCCACGGGAAGGGCACTACATGAACTTGAATTAACAGAACCAATTCATTTTAATTCGAATGATAGTATCGAAAAATGGCTTAATAAACTTTTGTGTCTGGATTCAACAATCGTTAAACCTGTAAATTCGGGTTGCCCACCACCAGATTGTTGCGATTTATATTACATAAATCGGGAGACTTTATTCTCATACCATGAGGCATCAGAAGAGTTTCTGCAAAGACTTATGGCTTTATATAGGGCTTCAAGTTACAAAAATTACCCTGATGATTTGAAGAAGATGGCTGACGACCCTTCACACCACTTATTCTGTCTTTTGGGACCTATTGATCTAAAGAAAAACGCAATTGGAGAAATTTTGGTGACTATTGAAGTTTGTGTAAATTTACAAGATGATTTCATTGTAACTTTAAATGATGAATCGAAAGTTCCTAAATTACCTAGTGGAAACATTGTGAGGATTGCTACTCATCCAAATTATCAAAATGTAAGTCATACTAGAAAATTACTTAGAATATATATCTTGCTGTAGAAGTATTAATTTCGTCATAAATTGATCTTTTTTTTCAGATGGGGTATGGCACTAAAGCACTTTCGTTACTAAAAGACTACTACGAATTCAAATTTTTAAACCTGGATGAAACACAACCTGAATATGTGGAAAAGCAAGAAAACTGCAAACAAACGAGTAATCTAATAACGATACTAAAAGACAAATACTTTCAACTCAAACAAAATTTGCCTCCTTTACTCTTCGAATTACCTAAAAGAACACCTGAAAAACTGGACTATCTTCGTGTTTCATTTTCACTTACAGAGTCTTTATTCAAGTTTTGGAAGAAAGCTAAATTTATCCCAGTTCAACTACAAGAAAATCCAGATAAACTAACTTTGCAGCACGAATGCGTAATGATGAACTTGTTGTTTGACGGTCCGGAAAACACAAATGATAAAAACGATAGCAAAATGTTGCTTACGTCACTTTCAAGTCGATTTAGGAAAAATTTTGCAGAACTACTCTCTTATGAATTCAGAAACTTCCACCCGAGTTTGGCGTTAGTTGTTTTGGATAAGACTGACAAAACGATACCAAAAAATATTTTATCAACAAATGAAATCAATAAATTGATGTCCAATTATGACATTAAACGTTTAGAGACTTACGGATATAATTTAACGGATTACTATTCGATCCTTGATTTGATGCCTTCATTAGCGAAATTATACTTTTTGAATGGGTTTGAACATTTTAGTTTTTCTATGGAGCAACAGGCGATTCTCTTAGCAATAGGTCTCCAAGGAAAGCTATTGAAAACTTTGCCCAAAGAATTGAATTTGAAAGTAGATCAAACTACTGGATTGTTTAATAGATGTATTAAGCAATACGCCCAGCACTTCAATTCAATTTTCGAGCAAGAAATTGATAAATCTTTGGGTCCAGCGAAAGAATTTGAATTTGCACCGGCTATAAACAGTTTACGGGATGAGCTAATGGAAGACGAAGCAAAATTACAGAAGAAGCAACGGAAAGAATTGGAGAAATTAAAGAAAGAAGACTTCAGTCAGTTTGCTATTAAAGGCTCAGAGGAAGAATGGAATTTGGCACTCTCGAAAACTAATGGAAAGAAGAATATAATTTCTGTTAAGAGGTAAGTGTTTAAGTTTTTTTACATTCTTAAAAAAATCCTACTTTTTTAAAGTTTTAATAACAAATTAAGAATTAAAATTATATCTTTAAAACATTACTTTAATGGAAGTTTTATTATGTTACAGTGGCGAAAAACGTGTTCTTAATGAAGAGAAGCAAGAGTCAGATGAGGAAGTACCCGAGAAGAAGAAATTTAAAAAGAACAAGGGAAAACAAAGGAAAAAATACGTGTAGAAAAACTTATTTTTAAAAGATACGTTATTTTAATCCTAAGTAGAAGTGTATACCTATATGAAAATGTTGTAAATATGATTTAGATAAATATTTAAAACTGTGACCAATTGTTTTTATAATAAAGATTAAAAATACAAAAGGTATATTTAATATCAATAAAGCTACAAAATATCAACATTTGTAGACATTATGAATAAGTATATAAAAAATATTTTAAAAGTATAATTTTTCTTAACAGTAAAGATTTTTTCTTGCCATTCGTCAATTTATGCAGTTTGAATTTTTGTAGTCTCCACATTTTCAAGTTTTTTTCTTTAAGGTATTTAGATTTTCTTTAGTTGAGTTTGCATTTTCCCTTCCTATTTCAATTGTGTTGTGACTGCTATCAATTGTTATTAAGGTATTATTTTCATTTCTAAAATTATCGGCTAGCTTTGTATTTTCATTTCCATCGACTTTTAGAGCTTCGTCTTCTTCAAATACTTGAACATTGTCAACTACTTCATTTACTTGTATTTGGTGATTTTCTGCTATACACTTATCCAAGTTGTTTTGTTTGTCAATCTGTACAGGAAGACTAGCTTCAACCATTTTCTTATAGTCATCAGAATTTGCATATTCATTGGTTTCAGCAAAGTGACTTTGTTCTGAAGTGACAACATTTTGTTCATTGTTTTTAGATCTTATTTGTTGGTTTTCTGTTTCTAATGCATTTTGAAAATATTTTAGTTCTGTTTCCAATTTTGTGTTCTCTACTTTAGTAGTACTTTTATTACATTTATCCAAATTTATACCAAAATCAGGTTTTAAAATGTCTTGAATTTCATCTATAATATCATTTATTATTTCTTGTGTGATTTCTATAACACTCACAGCATCAGGATTCCTATTTCGATTTAATTCATCATTGTTGATATTTTGTTCTTTGTTTTCTACATCTCGACAAACTTTTATTTCAGTTCTACTTTCATATACTTCTAGTTCATTATTTCCTATGCTGTTATTTATTTTATTACTCATACTTTCTGCCACTTCATCAATATTTATATCTGTAATCTTCATATTACTTTGAACTTCAGAGTTTCTTTCTATTGCATCAATGTTTTTCTTTACAGTGTTTCCTTGTTGACAAAGATTTTCTTTATTTATAACATTTACAATTTCTTTCGTATTATCTGCCGTTGAAACAATTTTTTCCAATACAATAATTTCTTGTAGTGTTTCCTCCATTAACCCACTTTCTTTCATTGTAGGATTTTCATCTTTTGTGATAATAACTTCTCTTGCAATTTGTTGATTTATTGGTACATTTCCTTCTATTGTAAAATTTTGTTTTTTCATCAGATATCCATCTTTTTTAATATTTGCCGTTGTAACAATTTCTACAATTGCAACATTTTGGGTCATTGCTTTTTCCGTCAAACTATCTTCATTTATGACAGAATTTTCACATCTGGATTTGTTTTGAACATTCTCATTTTCTTGTACCATAAGATTCACTTCCATTGTAAACTTTTTATCTTTTATTACATCATTTTCATTCATATTGAAGTTTTCTTTACTTGCAACGGTTTTCTCCAATTTATTACTTTCCGAAGCTATAACATTTTCTCTTATTGTTGAATTTTCTTCTTTTCCAACATTTCCTTTTAGTGCACAATTTTTTTCTTCGGCTGCTGTTTGATCCAATACAGTTTTTTCCTTCATTGTATTATTTTTATCTAATAAAATATTTTCCGTTACAGGAGTTTCTGTCTTGGATGCAATTTGTTCTAATACAGTTATTCCTTTCATTATAACATTTTCATCTAATAAAATGTTGTCTCTTATTATAGGATTTTCTTCCTGTGTGACATTTGTTTCTACTTGTACATAATCTTCTTTCTCAGCTATTTTTTCTTTGATTGTATCATTTTCTTCTAATAAAGTGTTTTTTGTTTCAGAATTTCCTTCCTCAGTCGAAATTTGGTGTAATACAGTTTTTTCTTTCGTAATATCATTTTTATTTAATGAAATGATTTCTCTTATAAAATTTTCTTCTGTGTCATTCACCTTTACTGCAAAATTTTGTTCTTCGACCACAGTTTGGTTTAATACAATTTTCTCATTCACTAGACTATTTTCATCCAATAAAACACATTGTCTTTGTGTAGAGTTTTCTTCGTTTGCTACATTTTCTTTTACTGTGCAGTTTTCGTCTTTGGCCCTAGTTTGGTCTAGTACAGCTATTTCATTCATTACATTTTTTTCGTCTAATAAAACATTTTCTCTTATAAAATTTTCTTCTTTTACGATATTTTCTTTTACTGCAACATTTTCTTCCTCAAATGCAGTTTGTTCTGCTGTATTTATTTCTGTTACTGTATTATTTTCATCTAATAAGACGTCTTCTCTTATTGTAGAACATTCTTCTTTTGCAATATTTGCTTTTTCAGCAGATTTTTCTATTTCACTTGCAATTTGTTTTAATACACTTAGTTGTTTCCCTTCATCATTTTCTCTTATTGTAGAATTTTCTTCTCTTCCAACATTTGTTTCTACTACAATAGTTTCTTGGTTTAAAACCTTTGTTATTCCTTTAACACTTTCTTCTGTGACTACAGTTTCGTCTAATGCAATGTTTTCTTTCATTGAATCGCTTTCGTCTAATGTATCATTTTCACTTCTTGTAGAACTTTCTTGCTTTGTAACATTCGTTTCAACTGCAGCATTTCCCCCTGGACTCACAGATTGATCTATTGCCATTTTTGTATTCATTGTATCATTTTTCTGTAGTAAAACATTTTCTTCCTCTGTTGCGGGGTCTTCAATACTAATATTCACGTTTTCCATAATGTTCTCATCTACATTTTTTTGCATTCCAACATTATCCCGGACACCACCTTCAATTGTCTCAGCATCAATCATGCGATTCTCTTGTATATGTTGCAATTCATGCAAAGCGAGATCCTTCTTCAAACAGCTAAAACCACAGCCTTCTTTGGGGCACGTGGTCCAATTGTGGAGGCACTCCTCTTTTAAATGTTTCTCCATTTCATTCCTTTTGATGTACTTGTAGCAAGCATCATTCGGACAGTACTCATAATGTTGGTCGCAATTTTTGAAGTGTTTTACGAACTTCCACTTGGTCATTTTCTTGCCGCAGCACGAGCATTCGTCTCGGTCAAAGTTGTAATAAAGAGCCATTAAAAGTTCTGGAGGATCGTTGTTCATCGTGTTGTCCATCCTCGGCGTTTTGGTGTCGATCACTGTCACAAAATGGTAGAGCAACACGAAAATCACAAAGGAAACAAAACAAAATTGTAACATCAGGTTGACATTTACAAAAATATAAAAATTTCAATAAAAACATCAATTTTATAAATTTTGTGTAAAAGTTTCAATATATGTATATAATAATAAGAAATCCAGGAAGGTAAGGAGTTTTCTTTTTCTTTGGGTTATCGAAAATTTTTTTTAAACACATAACTGCTTTGTAAACATGTGTTGGGACTTTTGTATAAATTATTTGCTCACACACTTATTAGAGAGTATTCTAAGTGATTCTCCACAAGGTTAAACCATTGCCATGGAAAATTATCAGCTTCGTTCAAGCAAAATATTGTCCAATAGACCCAATATTTTGCGGAAACAAGTACTTGGAAATGCTAACAGAAATGAAGCAAGTCCAAACAAGGCAAGTTCAAGTTCAACCAACGTTCAAGAGAAAAGAAAATTGGAAATATGTCCTTTTTGCAAAAGAAACTGTCCTCGCGATAAACTTGAAATCCATTACAATGATTGCTCTAGCATGTACACGTTCTGTCCACATGAAGATTGCATCTTGATTTTGAAGCGGTACGCTCTGGCCCGACATCTCTCTCAATGCTTCCACCGAATGGCGAATTGCAAATTCGAGCTGATCGGATGTAACTTTAAGTGCCCTGCGATTCATCTCCCACAGCACTATAAAATTCAAAAATCTGAACACATTCGCCTGAGTTTCTATGCTGCAAGTCGACACTTGGTTGACAATGCTTATATACAACGTCTACTGGTGAATCACAGAATCCCTGAATACATTTGCGGTGAAATATTAGAAGAAATAAGGGTCAAAGGAATTAATATGTTAAAAATTGAGGAAGATAGAAGGAAAGTTCGATATTACAAATATGATGATAGTGACAAAGAAAATGCCATCGCAAGCAATATTCCATCTGTATCCAAACGTTAAGTGTAGGAAAAATGTAATGTAATAAGTGAAAGTATTTTAATTTAGGTTTATTGTTTTATTGATTTTGTATTGTGAACTAAGCTGTTAGTAAAATAAAATAAGAGGTTGTGAACATGTAAACTTGAATAAAACAAAATCAAATAAAGACGATTAGTACATTTCAAAATAGTTCAAGAAAATGTGGCACCCATCAATTTGTACTACAAATAGTAAAAAAAACCGAAAAGAAACCTGAATAAAAAGTTTTTTTCTCCCTTTTGTTGTTCAATTTAACATATACAAAATGTCTCCCATAAGGTTATTTAAAATTTTGTTCTTCGTTCCTATTTTCTGTTTGAAATTTGTATATAATCGACGGAAGAAATTTCAGCACATTGCCCTATTTACAAAGAAATTGAAAAAAGCATCTGAAAATTCGAAATTAAGTGAACCATCAATAAAAAATAATTTAAAGCAAAGTTCTACTACCATTCCTTGTTTTTATTGTAAAAACAATGTAAATTTTCGGGTTTGGTCAAACCATTTGGGAAAGTGCCGCTCTTCTCCAATTCCGTGTCCCAACAAACCATGCCTCGAGTTTTTAAACCATAATGAACTAATAAATCATTTAAAAACAATTTGTTCGTACCAAAAGGTACAGTGTACTTATAAAGGTTGTGTCCACGAAGGCAATCGTAGCGATTTAGTTGAACATTACAACACACACCAAAAGCAACATATTAAACTGGCTGTGAAAGTTGTAAAGAAAACTGAGCGAGACTTATCGAAGTTTATAAAGCAGGAACTTTCACATTTAAAACAAGAAAATGAGATACCAGCTGTGATCGAAAAATTAAATTCAGTTGAAAAGTATCGGAAGAATTTGAGACAGGTATTGGATGCTTTAGAAAATGATTTAAGCTTACGATAAAAGTGTTGACTTTTATATTGTAGATACATATTATGCATTAAGTACAACTTTATTCCATGACAGTGCTTTGAACAATGTAGTTTTATATTACATTAATGTGAACGTAAAGCAATCCACTAATCAAATATATTGTTTTATTCTCTGAACGTTGTTTTAATAGTAATAAAGGACAATGACTAAGTATGAATCACTTATTGTGATTTACAGTTTATGAATCAAATATTAGTCATGAAATTAAAAGTGAAGTTACAGTATACTAAAAAAAAGAATATAATTTATTAATATAACATGAATTTAATATTATATTTTTAATGTGTGTATAGTAATAAATACATTTGTAAATATTTTTAAAATATATAATTACATATGAGGATTTAAGTTGTTACATAAAAAAATATTTATATACTTGGTTCATTGTTATATTTGACATAGTTGTTGGCAATAAAAAAGCTGCATATTTTCTTTAATGAATGTCAATTAACTTATGAATTTAAAGGGATATAATCAACTTTAATTTTTTATGTGCTTGATACATATTCAGTTGTCTTTCCAGTCTTCTTGATAACTTCCAAGATTTCGTCAGCACTGAGTTCAGTGGTCACTTTAACACTTTTGTTTGGAAGGTCAATGTCTACGCCTTTCACTTTTCCTGAAACATAAATAAACTTTGATAATTTTCGTTAGAATAAACTCGCTTAATGATTTTTTATTGTTCTGGAATATGCAATTGTGTGGTCAAATAAAAATTTTATAGAAAGTATACATGACAATTTTGTAGTTATCTCGAGTTTCATAAAAACTAATTTTGTACTAATTCCATAAAGATTAATAACAACTATTTTTGATTTTAAGGCAACACTTGTGACCATCTCTATTGTTTTTAGTGTCCCCTATATGCATTGTCTGCGCTGCTTTCATTTATTTATTTATTATTTCAAAGAAATATTAATATTCTAGTAGTTATTAAGATTTTCTCTAAATAGATATAAGACTAAACGTGAGTCCATTAATTTATATGCTATGATTTTCTTAACTACTCTAATTTTAATACTGTTAACTTCTTGTTTTACTGAATTTTGCTAAAAATAATAATTTTCAATTTTTTTTCTATCAACTATGTGTGTCTCTTTTAGAGACCTAATGATATTGTGATTTCACGAGGAAAGTTTCAGGCAGAAACTAAACAAATATTCTACTTTTTTAAATTTAAATAACGTTATTAATGAGAAGTGCGAAAATGTCACGTTTCCTGAACTTAATAAATATGTAATACAAACTATCTTAATGTCTTTCGAGACCTTGAAATCATTACCAATATTTTTAAACGTGTTTTTATGATAAACAGTAAATGAAAAACAAAGTACATAAAGTACAAAACAACATTTTTCTAATATTTGTTCAGTGTCTTAATAATAATAATAATTTATTTCAAATAAGCATATTCACACATTGTCATAGCTGTTCCTCTTATATTAAATAAATAAAAAAATATAGTGTAGTAAAACTGAATTAGAATTAAAAGAAAATGATAAAAGTCTAGTAAAATTAACAAAACAATATTTCTTAAAAAATAAACAATCTGCAATGTTTCCTAAGCTGGCACTTCATTTCGTTTATAAATAATAAAATTACAAAATGCTAAATCAAGTTTTGCGTTAATCAGTCATGTGCTAATTGGGCGATATCTATTGATGGATGAAAATTATATAATTTGGGACAATAAAAAAATTTTGTTTACTACCAATAATACAATGGAAATGTAAAGCACAGGACCCAGAATCATGTCAATTTTAATTTGAAGTGTTTGCATTGAAAATATCATTAAAAGTGTAGAAGATAAATGATAAAATTATAAGTTTTAATAAATGACAACGCGATGATTATTTTTATTAACTGATAAAATATTTTACCAAAAAGAGCAGCTCTCCATTATTAAAAGTAACAAAAAATGTATATCCAGAAAAGGCATTATTATTATTATTATCTTTAATCCTTTCAAGTCAGATTTTTTAAATTTCTATTAGGGGTGAATATGGGATGGTAAATTTACCTCTAACTATACCTAAAATAACATACTACAATAGACACCTTTAGTTGAAAATGTAAAATGATAGGGTTACAGACAATGATGAATACTAAGCTGTATTTAAATTTCATTGCAATTGGTTTAAAAATAAACTTGTTGTCTTTCTTACAGTTTAAATTTTTCCCATTTATTCCTTTAGGTGAATTACTGCCGCGTTGACACGAATCGTACGCCAAGACAGTGCTTCCTGAATTGGTAAAATAGAAGTCATGATTTCACCTTCAAAATAGTCTTATTTTCGTAAAAGGGTTTAATGAAGGGTTCACATGAAGCCTATGAAGCTACGGGTAAACTCTTTTACTAAAATAACAATTTTTTAAAGATGAAATGATGACTTCTAATTTACGAATTCGGGAATCACGGTCGTGACACACAACCCGTGTCAACGCGTCTTAAACCTTACCACATCGCTTTAATACTATATGCAGCTAGTAATGAAAGTTTATTTCTTATAACCTTTATTATCATCGTGAATGTAAAACTAAATGTTAATGTTATCTCATTCTTACAAGAAACTTTAAAATGTTATATGGCGTGTCTTTATTTTAAAAATATTAATTTTGTCAGCTTTTTTTTGCACTTTTGTTACTTTTTCAATCTAGGATCATTTGTTTAAAATAAATACCTACCAAATGATTTGCATCAAGATGTTAGTTGAACCATTATTTTTCTAGTTTTGACTATTGTATATAAATATAATGAGATAAGTATTTCTTGTACTTGTCGGCCTGTTTCACCTATGTATACAGAACCACATTCACATGTTAGTTTGTAAACTCCGCTTTTTTTAAATTTATCTATTATGTCTTTATTATTAGAAACAAGAATTAAAGAACACCTAACAAGAAATACCACATCAAATTTTGGAAAACATATTCAAGAACATTTTCACAAATTTGATAAAAATACAACAGAACTTCTTCACCACCTAAATAAAGGA
>JAWQRP010000373.1:0-29972 GCA_033557875.1 Quadriops clusia
GATGCATTAGAAGAGTTCCGCTTCAAGGCAGGGTCCTTTGCGGGTGAGATACGTACGTAAGGGGGGTACTGTTTACATTTGTAAAAATCAGCTGAGCTAGCTGCCACTTAAGAAATTTATTACTGCTTTAAATGTGATTTAGCTGTCTGCCTTAGTTATTTGAATTTAGTAATTGATGATTTTTATGTAAAGTTCTGTTATTAGGAAAGACCTCTTTCATTCTTTAATTTTGGAAATTTATGATGATTAATGGAATACTGCAAGCGCGAATGTTGCTACCGGGTGCACCACGCAATTTTGGAAAGCGGGCAAATCCTCAGAATATTTAACTTTCAAATCTGAACTACGAGAGCTCAAGATCAAATGGACCTCAACCCGTGGGCGTCAATGGTGAAGGTCACATCATCATCGGAATTTAACCCGGCGTACCGCAATTAATACGAGTACACTAAGCGGCAACATTAAGTTGGCTCGGTGCAAAAGGTAATTCTAAATTAACGCAGTCAGCGTCAAATCGCAGTTAAGTGTCTAGGTAAACAAAATAGGATAGAGGGAATTTGGGACCGACTCAGTCAAGATGTTATTACGTTACCCTAGACTTGGTCCATATCACCACTATGTGGCTCCACAGCCAGGGATTTCCGAGTACCGCCCCTTGCCAAACACAAAATGGGACTAACGCGTGATCAAAGCCGCTGCCGGGGGTCGCTAATAACCCATCCCCACTGTGTGGGCTCAGGGAGCGTGATCCCAACCAGAAGCCCGCGAACCATAATAAAAGGTAAAAGGGCAACCCTTAACCAAGAGATTACATAGACTATGTGGTAATAAAATCACCACGGCACTTTACCAAAACAAATACGAATTTACCTGAAAAGGAATCGCTTGAATTTTTTAAACCTTGAAACAATTGAATGGAAGAAAACCTTCATAACAGAAAAACATTTGATGACGAATTGAACTACTTTGAATTTGATTTAATTGAATTGTCTTGGTGACAAAGGATGAATTTTTCACTTGTTTATTGAACTGCAGTTTACTCTTTCATTATCATGAAAACGAGATATCTTTTGGTTGTTTTTTGGATGGTGTTACCTTTGATTATTATTAGTGAAATGGCGCTACCCCTTTATTGTGATTTGAATTACACTACCTTTTTACCGTCATGTAATTGCGCTACCCTTTTATCGCCATGTAATTATCTTTATTTGTCGACGGTAATTGATTTTGAGTGCTTATGAGAGACGGAGAGAGAGAGAGAGATAAACGGAAATAAACCACCCCCTGAAATTGGGCGGCGTGGATTGAAAGGAACCAAATCCAAAATAATGCAAAACGGGCGAAAAGAACTGACTAACTAGCGGAAAGACTACTCTCTGTTACTATGAAATTGAGTAAACTAAGAAAAAAGAAAAGCAAAGTCCTTAGCCTGAGTTGCGTCGCACGTGGTCTGCGACGTCTGACGTCGCCGTTATGAAGTTGAGCACCCCAACGGATCCGAAAACTCCCAGATAAATAGTGTTGATGATATTTACAAAGGCACTGAACGATGGATCACCATGAAATCAACACACCCGAAACCTTTCACTATCTTTGGGCACCCGCGAAAGAAGACCTTTAATTCAAACCCAGGCTTCCCCACCTGACTCGCTAACTAACTCTTTCGACGAACTCGCTACCACTAACTCATTTGATGCACTAGCAACCACTGAACTCTTTTGACAAACTAGCAACCATTGACCACGACCGAACTCGCTCTTACTCAACTGACTTTGATCACCGAACAACTCTCACTCTCTTCTCTCGAGTAACCCAATGATCCCTTGCGTCATCTCTCTGGATCTTCGTCAATTAACTGTTTTTTTACCAATCAGAACTCCTCCTCCTCCCTCGCGAGACCATCCCCACTGAAAGGAAACCAATCACCTGACAAATATAAACGTTTTTTTACCCGTTTATTTAACGTCGATCTGTTTCCGTATCATAGGTCAATCACCGACCCCAAAGATTAGGACCACGACTTCTGGAAATTTAACCAATGCCAGGATTTCCACCTGGTCATTGTGTTCTTTAACATGCGCGTCGATTACACCTACAACACAGGGGGCCCCCGGCTTTATATCACTCCCGAACGACTCATCGTTCAAACATTTTTTCCTAATCAGAAAAATCATCGCCTTGGTGGGGATCGAACCTACGATCCCTAGCACTAAAAGCCAGCACCTTAGCAACTAGGCTACTACGACGACAAAAATGTATAAACTTTTTAATAAGTAATAAGGTTGAATAAGTAGAAGGTTTCTTGCCAAAGGTATATTTTATGTTGCGCTACCGGTTTCGGCCGACCTTCGGCTTTCGTCAGGCGCTTAAGTCTATTATAAAATGCAAATGTTGATAGTTGAGCAATTAACTACTGCGCGAAATTGCATGGGATGAACTAATAATTCTATAATTAAAACAGATACAAACTTCTTTACAACGTGATGGAACACACCAAAATTTACAAAAAAAAATTGCATTTTACAATAGACTTAAGCGCCCGTCGAATACATATTTTGATCGTTTTGAAATTTTGCACATGTTTTAATGATAGTTTTTGCTTGTAAAAAACGTAAACGTCGTAATGATATCGTTAATGCCCTTGATGAGACGGAAGTTTTTATACGACCTTGCAAATTCGTAAATATCTGCATCATTTTTTAACAAAATTCACATAGTAAAAAAGACAGTTTTTGGAAAACTAACTATATATCGGAAAAGTCAAGAGTGCTATTTTTCTATTTAATTATCAATAACTTCGTTAAAAATGGTTGCAGAAAAATGAATTCAAGGGGAAGTCCTAGAGAAATGTTCGCATTACTAAACATACAGAATCAAAGAGAAGAGAGTTTTTCCTTGAAAATGATGCGCATAACATTTTCGTATGATCAATTTTCTCGGAGTTGAAAATGGTCGAAATATTTGCTCACTCGTAGGCGTTCCTTTAATTTTGGTCGCCAGTTTATTTAATCTTTTCTTTATTTTTACAGGGTACTATGGTGGCATTTTGAATTAGGAATACAAAATATTTGTTTTACACTGTCGTCTATTTGTAGCACAGTTTTTTTTACAGTCGCACCTAATAAAATCTTGTGCGGTTCTAACTGATTGTTTGGTTAGCTGCAGTCCATAATGAGATTTGTACATCTTGATTCACACCAGTTTCTTGTTTATTTTGTCACTTGCAACGATTCAATCAATTTTGGTATAGACCAAATTAGATAAGCCTAAAGTATGTAAACTAAACTAGATTGTCCTAGGATGAACTAGTATATTCTGGCACACGTAGGATAAACCGGTTTTTCCTAGAACAAACTAGTTTACCTGAAATAAGGTTTTCCCGGTAATATAAGGTTCATTCCAACAGGTAACAGAGCATGCGCATTACAAAATGACCTTTCCAACACTGAATTGTAGGGTACACTGTACGATACATTTGTTTTTCCAACAGACCTATGTACTGTTCAAGAATCGGTTTTCATATCACCAAAGCAGTACACGGTCCAAGCTATGTACTGCTCCACTAAGTCTTTCTGGCAAACGGAATTGTGTGCATTCTTGCGCATGGCTCTAATTGTGGGTGGAATGAGTCATTTCCCGACCGATCACCTATATGGATAGATCGTGCTTTGCTGGATTATGTTCCATTGCCGAAAGCCGTTTTATGCGCACATATAGGCAATCACTGCCTAGCAAGAGTTGCGAGTGCTGGCGGACTGTAAACTCTATCCCTCCGAATACTTTCTCTCTCTGCGCAGACTGCTTCGACGTCTGCCAGAGAGATTTGGTCGAGCAGTACTGGTTGTGCAGACATGCGCAGTTTAATTGAGGGGGGGAAAAATCCGCGCTGTTATTGGTGCGTGTTTTACGATTGCGTACGAAATTTGACGAATTCAGAATTGGTACAACCTGTGGTACAGCAAACGATCCAACACAAATCTGATTATTAAACCGTCCACTGTACTGTCATGCGCAGAAATCGATTTCAAAGTAGTACATGTACTATACATTGAATGTTACAAATTGTCTTGTTGGAAAGAACCTATAATAAACGAAAAATGTGTAACAAAAAATAACACATTTTCGATCTACAACTTTATATTTGCCATTGTAACCTTTATATTGTAAGTTAGTGGTATTGTTTTTAAGATTTGAATCTTTTAGTGGCACACTGAAATTCCTCTCAATTTCTTAAAAATTTAGGCAACCAAACATACTTTAAACACCCCGTTAAGATATTTATATTACAGCATAAAAATAATTAGTGTCTTTCTGAAATATCTTAAGCATCAATTATATTAAAATATTTTTATGGAAAACAACATCTCCTTCCTATATCAAAAAAACCCTTTCTTGAATCCCCAGCTGGAGTTAATAACAACACAAGTGAAGCCATGCAATTATTGACCAAATGAAACAAACAACAAATAATAAAGAAAAGTTTTATTTAAATTCTATTAGTACGATATATAAACATGACTTAACTAAATACATACATCACATCATTGCTAAAATTAAATGGTTAGCGCATGTTAGTAAGTTAGGTCATGCAGTTTCGCGACAAAAAAATGGATCGATTTTTTTGTGCTGGTTTGAAAAGAACACAGATAGATGTTCAACACTATCGCCTCATCTCACAAGCCGGCAGTGTTAAACACAAGTTGTAATACTAATCATAAGGCCTGAGCGTATAGCCCTTAGTACATAAAAAATTAAGTAATGTTAAGAGATCGAGCCCGCAGATTGAGTTGCACTCTGGGCCGCCTTTCTATGTACAAAAGTCCTCTAGGTCGCTCCAAACAATCAGATAATATGTAATACTATTCTAGTCACTCGAGAAATCTAAAACTGACGTACAGAGCCAGTTGCGTAATTAATAAAAAAAAATTAAAAACAAACTTCGCCATTTATTTCAAATTAAATCATAAAGCACACACGAAACGATGTGCAAGGAAATAAAATGAGCAAAAATATAAATACAAGTCTACACTAATTTTGAACGTACAGTACTAAAATAAAACTAATAGTCGTGTATGTGCGCATGTAAGAAATAGGTTGTCTCAGTCTAACATGAAACAAAATAGATATAAAAAGTACTTAAGAAATCAAATTTTACATCAATAATCACCAAGATAGCAGATCAAACGTTCTACTTTTATAGTGAGGAATAATGTTCGAAGCACGAGCACGTTCCGGCAGTCAAACAAGCAGACTTATGTAAGGCGAACGCGGCATGCTTTCGACATTGTTTCGAACATTGATTTAAGTACTATTTTTCAATAAGCAGTTGAGATAAAGTATAAATATGTCTAATATGGAGAATCACATAAAATCTTAATAGTAAATAAATTTATGGTTATAATAGACCGGATGTATGTATCAACCGGTGTGAAAAATTTAAAACTTACAAACTGCTTTTTTAAAAATAATTGACGAACTCTTTGAAAAATAGTAAAAACCAATTAAATAATATACATAGAGTTATATACATGACAGCCTATATATATATATATAAAGATATAAAATATGCTCCTGTAACTGCAAAACTAGTAAAATGAGCTTCTTTCCTATCAAAATTTTGGTTCATTATTAAAATTTCATACGTGACTCGCATCTTTTATAGATTTATATAATTCATAACGAATTGAGTATCTATACCAAAACATATGCAAATTTATGATTATAAAAATGTATATATATATATATAGATATATACAGTAAATGTAAAATATACAGGGTGAAGAAAAAGCCCCGGACCCCTAAATAACTTCTGAACGGTTTGAAATATAGAATTGAAATTTACAGGGTTATAATAGCGTCAAACAATCTACTAGATGACAGTAAAAACTTCTATTTATATACCCCGTGGGCGGAGACAAAATCTTAAATGCAATGAGGGGTCATGTGGCATTCGTTTGAAAGGGTTTTTCATTAGGAGTACAATGTGATAATTCTATATTTTTCTCACACATACAGACACAAGCACTACATCTTCCTACTACACTGTTATTTACAAAGAAAAAACCAAAAAGTCTTTCTCACGTGCTTGTCATGAGCTCTCTGCTATAGTAAAATCTCAATTTTTAAACAACCATAATTCCGCGAAAACAAGTCGTACAGACATCAGCGATATCGCATTGTACTCCTAACAAAAAACCCTTTCAAACGAACCCTCACACGACCTCTTATTGCATTTAAGATTTTGTCGCCCCCTCTTTCCCCCCGCCCACAGGGGGTATATAAATTGATGTTTTCACTGTCATCTGGTAGATTGTTTGACGCTGTAAATTTGAATTCTATATTTCAAACTGTTTTGAAGTTGTTTAGAGGTTCCGGGACTTTTTCTTCACCCTGTATAATATATATATATATATATATATATATATTATGTGTATGTATAGATACATAATTTTTTTTTATAATTTATTGACAATCTATTATTAATATAAAGTGCAACTTAGCTTTACTAATGTTTGCTATAGGCACAATTTGCACACAGCCAGCTTAAATAGTAACAAATACTGCCATTTTTATGTGTTGTAATCAAACAAATGAAACAATAATTTGTGGAGAACTCACTACACTGACAGCATATGTTACATAAAACACTGACTTTCAGCATACAACTCTAGCATAGTTCAATTCTACATAGAAAAAAAAACACTAGTACCACAGAAAAGTGAAATAAATTTAATCATCATTTCATGTTTGGAAAAAATCCATTGAAATCTCTTTTTTCCTCACAGTAAAATTTCATATAATTTACGGCAGTTTTTAAATACATTCGTTTTAATTATATCTCTAATATTTTATTGCACATGCTTTTAATGCAGTCGACATAATAATGGAAGTATGTGCCTACGAAATTTTCTAACACTTAATATTTAAATTTAAAAGAACGAAATAATTAAACGGGATACATAATAATCAAAATGAAATATAAATAATCGAAACAAAACTACATTATAATCGAATTAACATACATAATGATCCAATTAAAATACATAACCAGATTAACGTACATAATGAGATTAAATACATAATAATTAATCGAAATAAAATACATAATAAAATAGTCTAATCGAAACTCCAGCATTTTATTTATTACTTTAACACATGTCGATTTGGTATAAATTACAATAATTGTCTATTGATCCTAGTATGGACAATTTTAGCTGCATACTACACTAATTTTCATTTTTTCATAGTCCAGTCGATTCACAACAACTTTACGTCTTTAATGCTAGGGACATCCATTTAATTCATTTTTAAATTGTATTTTCCTCGATGAAAACGATCGAGTTGTTAAGACGAAGCAACGTTAATACAATTATTTAGAGAGAGCTTCTTGTGATATGTGACGAAAGTTCGTTGTACAGAAAGTGAATAAGTAATTAAAAAGTATCAAGGAAAGAAGATGGTAAAATCAGCATGAAAATACGAGAAAAAAATATCATGAAAATAAACGGTAAAGACATTATGAAAATAAGAGGAAACATCATTAAGAAAATAAGTGGAAAATCATAACAAGGAAACCTTCCTGAGATGGAGCACCATATCTGAACAGAATTAAAACTGAAACCACCGACGTTTCAGAAAATAAGTTTTAAAACTTGGTCACAGTAATATAAGCTATAAAAAAAGTTAGGTAGCAAAACTAACATACCGTAAAATCTCAATACAATACGCATTCACGTATAATACGCACCTCATTTTTAAGGTTATAATTTTCAGAAAAATTAATATTAGTGTTCAATAGGTATTTATGTTTTTTTTTAAATAAACAAATAACAAAAAAATCACATTTGAAGTAGTAAGTGTACACTGTCGGTAAGAGATATGCGCATTGTCTTCTAGAATGCAAAAAAACAGTAATTTTGTGGTGAACTAGATGCACAATCACTAGTTTTACTATTTTTTTGCCATTACTCGTGTATAATACGTGACCTAGATTTTCATTAAGAAAAATGAGAAAAAAAGTGCGTATTATACTCGAGATTTTACGGTACCCGCAACATCTGAATTTCCTGCATAAGAATATTATAAGTCCGTAAAATCGTAAGGTTTACTAGTCGACTAAATGAACACAAGTTGCATAAAGCAGCCTAAAATACTCTCATTCAATATATAAAAATATCACAGGCTTAACATTAAATAAATAAAGTTAAGATACATATAAATAAGGATTTTTTGTATTACAAGCGTCGCCACCCGTTTCCTCGCCTTTATCGGAGTTTAATAAAAATGTACAAACGCAGAGAAGAACTCGGAAAACATTTTATCACAAACTTTTAACATTTCCGCAAGATTTAATAGAGAGCCTTGAGAGAAGAACCAAAATCGATTTGCAAATCCAGTCCAATGTACTAGATAAGAGATGTCCAAGTATTAGTGCTACATTTTCGATTTAATTATTATAGAGAATAACATACAATATTATAGAGAATGGGTAATAATAAGTTTACATTTTAAGGCTGATTAAATGGTTGACCCTTGCATTGTTGTCAGGTTACACTTCACTAAGCAGTATAGGAAATAATGAAAATGATTAAGCAATGATGCACCAATTAAAATAAACATTAAACAATAAAAATATCAATAAAACAGTCGTGCTCAAATAAACAACTATGAGCTAGCTGATACCCTGAAAAGTTGTCTAAACTAAGTCATTAAATGCTATAAATGTATTATGCAAGTCCCCATCGTTAAGTCTGCTAATGAGAAATGATTCACTTTTGTTATGATGATGCTATCGGATCTAGCCTATGTACATGAAATATTTGAGCAAATTATAAAAGTCTATTTACACCGCTTTTGGGACATAGTAACACATACCGTTTGAAATTAATTTTAAGATTAAAAAAAAATCTATTAGAAAGAGTTGTAGTTTATTTCGAAATTGTATTTAAATTCAAAATTGTAGTTAAATTTAAAATCACACTTAAATTATAAACTGTAATTAATTTAAAAATTGTAATTAAGTTAAAATTTATAGTTAAGTTCAAAATTGTGGTTGATTTCAAAATTGTAGTTAATTATCTGCTGTTAAACAATTGCGTAATTGAACATTAAAACATCATATGCATAGTTTAATGGACATTTACAAGGCATTTCGTTATTTAAAATTTTAAAGAATATCGCAAAATTACAATCGTTTTGATACTTGCTTCTGATACTCCTACAATATACTTGAGGTAGTTGTAACCGATTGTTTCAATTCTTTAAGTACACAGAATACACAGCCTAGTGCACTTAAAACTTAAAAATTAGGACTTCAGTCAGTTTCGCTTTAGCAGTCTAATTTTTGTAAAAGGAAGAGCAGAAATAAAAACAACACACATGCCCACATGAGTAAAACCTACACATTTTTGCCAGTCTTCCAATGAAAATGTATGAACTCTAATGCATAATAAATAAATTTAAATGAAACTAGTGGATTTTTTTTAGTTGATGGTATTCGCTACAACTCTCCCAAACGATTATGACCTAAGTGTTGATTTTAATGAAATACTATCTTGTCGGCTTACTGTCACTGCTACATTCCAAGGTATAAATATATAAAAAAAACTCTGTTATACCTGGACTTGGTGTTCACTATGCGTTACTTTAGAATCATAGTCTTAGTTGTATTTGAGATATCTCACTGAAAGCTCATGTCGTGTTAGAATAATTACAATAAAATACTTGTAAAAAAAATGACTCGTGTTATAAAATTATTCGTGTAAAATAATTACGTGTGTAATAAAATTAAGCAATTAATAATATTACGCGTGTAATAAAATTACGTATGTAATAAAATTACTAACAGGTAAAAAAATAACTCAAATGTAAAAAAATTGAGAAATCTCGGCAATCAAAATTAAACTAATGGGAAATCTCAACACAGCAATCACACCCTAAAGCTGATCACTAATTACGAAAAAACTCAGATGGATCGAGCATAGTTTAACGTACACAGAAATAAAACAGTGGATGCAAAAATAAGTACAATAAAACTTCAAAATGGGTGTCATACAAATGGATGTAACCATCACAGGATGAGCTCAGGCGATGAATCACTCCCGACTCGTTAATAAAAGAAAGTGCACCACTTAAGTTCACTATTGACAACTTTCTTATTTTACATTATTTACAGATTTACCTATATCTAGCAGTGCACGTCATATAAAAACAATCATATTCTTGACTACATGCGATCACAATAATGCAATGTAGGATATGTGTGGTGCACACAGTCATTGACTAACTACTTAACCTAGATCACATGGCGCAGAGAACAGGAGAGGGGCTACGTAATTGGTGGCAGTTTGCCCGAGTGATTGTTATGTTGAGAGTGAAGAGTTGCTGAGCGTTCGTCACTAAGTTGAACACGAACCTTGTTACTATTCAGAAGGGTATTGCTCTTCGGAGTCCGGGGCCCCGACGGGGTCCGAGACGATTCCGTCTTCTCCTGAGGGGGACGAGGCAGCCTCCTCCTCAGCCATGCATGTCTCAAAGCCGCGCTCGGAGTCATCCGCTGCTCCGGGTCCCATTCCAAGCATCTTCGAATAAAATCTAAGAATAAGGGGTCATCACATCCGTTCAAAGCCCGTTTCAAATCCTTCGATCCTGGTGGTCCTCTCGGTTTCCCGCGGCGGCTCAAGCCGCCCGTTAGAACGGTTGTTCCGTCCGGAAGAGTCGATGCTGTGCAATAGCGCGGATACCCCTTGGAACTAATGAAAGTCTTTGCTCGTTTACACTGATCTAGAAGCTTCTGCGGGGGCATGCCAAGCAGTTCCATGATGCAAGCCAGTTGGTCAGCCTCGTCCTCGCCCGGTAGGAGCGGGAAGCCGGTCAACAGTTCGGCCAAAATGCAACCAAGGGACCACATGTCGATAGGCATACTGTATCGGGCCCCCAAAATGACTTCGGGAGCCCTGTAGAACCGGGATTGGATATATGTGTAAACCCTTAGGTGTTCATAACAGGAAGACCCGAAATCAATCACCTGCAATAAGACAATATCTCAAATTAGAAAAATATGTTGTTCATTTTACACTTACACCGCAACAATAGTAATCATTTAATAGCAATAATAGCAAAAAAAATTACAAGAAATGTAACAATAACGATAACAATAACAACAAAATATAATCTTTTATTTCTTAATGTTTTCTTTTCTTTACTATTCGATATTTCAACTATTTGGATTTAGTCTTCACCTGGAGTTACACTTAAAATTTCTTATTCATATTTTTTTCTTAAAATGCTACTCATATTTACTTCTTTAGCACTTCAGTTACTTCGTCACATTACACTAATCCTCTAATTTTAACTTTGTTCCGTATTTTTTAGAGTTAATCCTTCATACACTCCATTGAAATTAAAACCAGCATTAAAGAACAAAAAATAAAATCAAATTACATAAAATCCAATTTTTCAATGAAGATTTTCCGGTAGATTATGCCTCCGCCGAAAATTGTTTTTGCTGTCCGATGTCTCTAATAAACAACCATACACTCAAAAAGGATACTCTGTCAAAACCAAGTACGGAGTAATAATCAAAAAGTAACACAAAAAATTCGGTCTTTGGATAGAGGCGATTAACCATTGTTAAAAAGGTACGACTCTCTAACAGTTCATGGAAGGTTCCAGTGCACGATCAAGAAAGAAACACTTCAAAGAATGCACACTGAAGATCCCCCGCAGTCGTCGAAAGGAGTCGAGCTCTGATTTCGGAACACTCAGGGCAATCACATTTCTTTAAAAACGAAGAAACTGTTAAAAAAAAATTTAATGAATATGATGGTGTCGAATGGTCATAGTTTCCAGAAGAAGACTGTCATTGAATCAACATATGCCGACAAAGATAAAGCTGCGTTACAGCACGCATGCGAACATTTCATCTATTAAATAATCGTGCTCTATAGGGAACCCCTAAATGTCATATAGTATGATTTTTGACAATGTGCAACGTTTTATGAATAAAATATTAGTTTAAATCGGTCAATTTATTCGGATTTTAACGCCGCATCCTGTATTACGTTGGCCGTTGTTGCTTAATAATAAGGAGATTATATTGAATAAATAAAATAATTATTTATTATTTTAATTATTGGGTTTTTAGGTCATAAAATAATAAATAATTAAATATAAAAGGTCAAAGAAAAATAAATTTAAATATAAATAAAAGAATTTTGATCAAAATAAAAGGATATACGTTTCCACAAGAAGACTGAATCCAAATGTCGAGTATTAAAAAAAAATAAATGACTTATAAAATTGTTATCTTCAATTAATGAGACCTAGAAACCCAAAGAAAACAATAAAAATAAAAGTATTTTAATGAAAACAAAATAATTTTTACTAAAATAATGTTTCTTTGTTTTGTTTATTATTTCAAGTCATTCCAGTTATTAAAAGGACCTGACAAAGAAAATGTTTGAGAACATTTTGGTTCAAAATTTTCCTGTCATTATTTCAGAGAGTTGAACCATTTCAATTATGTAATCTATATATATATATATAATCCTATTCCCACTCACTGACTGACTGATTCATCAGCAGTTCTCTAAACTGGCTCATCCGATTTACGTGAATTTTTGCACACTGCCGCAGAGGGGCCATGCGATGTCAGCTAAGAAATGTTTTTGAGGTACTTGACTTGGAAGTCACTTTTTTTTGGGGCTCCATGTAGTTTCCATTTAAACCCGTGCGTTTCAATTTTAACAACTTTCTGAAGTACGTTACTAAGGAAATGTTATTAATGTTTACTTTAAAGAGAGATGCCCTTCTCTATTCTAATGGTATTAGTCATGCATCTCCTTTTACTTTTAATAGTAGCTTCCTCTTTGTCAAAAGAAGCTTGTAAGTTAGGTTACAAGCTAACGAACTAATGTAATAGACATGCTGTTAATTTTGGCAGTAACAATAAAATTGAAAGTATTTGAACGTGTGGTTTGTCTATTGACTCTAATCTTCTATTAATATAAAGCACAAATGGCAAGACCTTAATTATACAAAAAACCATCTCGGAAAGTACTTACTCTGGACTACTGAAATTTAGAGGAATGATTTCTTATGCAGGTGTAATTATTATCACAGTGATGAAAACGTAATCGTTACAGTTAATATAACTTTAAAGTACACGCATTATTATAGTAATATCGGCTGTAACATAGTCTACAAATTTACCAATTAAAAGAACTTTAAAGTTAAATTTACCACTGTCGTGCGTATTTTAGGATTTTAGTAGGTCGCATGTGGAGACATGAACTTGTTCGCCATTAGTCAATTGAGGAACTAAATAATCAAATTAATTTATGTGCGTAAACTTTCTAATAGTTAACTTCATTTTTACAATTTTCAAATCAAATTGGTATTTTATACTATACTTCTAACGACAAATGAGAGAAATAGTCGCGAATGCGTAACCGCGACTATTTGTAAAAAAAATATGTGCCTCATACGCTCCGAGCGAGTATTTTCGCATCTTGTTTTAAAATAATTTCCTGCTCAGCACGACTATATTTCCTATATATTACGTACGTAAGGAAGCGTACAAGCGTGTTCAATCCTGCATTTTTGATATTTCGCTAAATCAGCGGCTTAATCATGCACGTGTACTCAGTTCCTGGTAGGACCCTGTGAAAACTTGTCGAAATATTTGTTATAAGTGAATATTTATATGAATTTTATATATGTATCTCGAAACCCGCAACCTTTAGGTCCCGAGCATGCCGGATAAAGGACGTTCGACTTTACGCTAAAACGCGCAACACGAATAAACTCGCCTCATCGACATACATCAAACTGCTCAACACGAATAAACTCGCAGCCACTGAAATATATGCGCACAGCGATCGCAAAATTTCAAAACGTGTTGCGCAGGGAAAGGGTTAATTTGTGAACCCTGTAAATAATCAACACGGCACATAATACAAATAATGCATTTTTTTCATATCTTGCTTATTAAATGAATATTTTCAAATTCGATAAAGGTCAAAATATTTCCTATATGGCGTGCATAGATCCCTTAAAATTATTGCTATTAATTTGTAGTCAGTCAGTATAGGCAACCGATGGCACAGAGGATAGTAGTTCTCAACCTTTTTTTGCCGATCCTACAAAATCCAAATTAAAATATAAGAGGCTCAGTACTTTTTCTGTGTTCAGACTTCAACTACCTTAATCTACGACAGGTAGAAATTGATGACAGGAAGGAAAATAAAGTAAAATAAAATTAATCCAAATAAAATAAATTAGAATTAAATTAAAATAAAATAGGGGATGGGTACAGGACTTGAAACTAGAACGACAACGGGGACTGAACCGGGAAAAATGACGGGAAGAAAAATAAAGTAAACAAAATAAAATAGATTACAATTAAATAAAAATAAAAATAAGGAAAGGGTGCGGGACTTTAAAGTAGACCGGGTACGGGGACTGAAACGGAAACGAGGACTGGAAGAAAAATAAAATATATTAGAATTAAATTAAAGTAAAATACGCGACTTGAAACCAGAACGGGAACGAGGACAGAAAGGAAAATAAAGTAAAATAAAAAGAAGCGAAATAAAATAAATTAAAATTAAATAAGGGAAGGGTACGGGATAGCAGGAAAAATTAGATTTTAGAATGGGAATTGAACGGAAAAGGAAATGAAATGAAATATCTTGAAATAAAGTAAAATAAGATTTAAAAACAATAAAAATAAAATTAAATTAAAATAAAATAAAGGAATGGTACAGGACGTGATGAGACGGGGCGAAACGGGAAAGGCAAGAAGAGTTAGTTCAGATGAAAAAAATAAAATAGGTATGTGATCTATTTAAAAACAGGCACAGCTATTCTCATTCTGACAATGTCTTCACTTTTTTCCTACTTTTTCCATGTACATTTCACACTCATCCATTGTAAAAAGACTATTTACTGTAACTCCGTTCGAAGAACGGGTAGGTTTGCTAGTTGTATATAAATATAAAATTTAACAAACATATAAATATAAAATAAAACAAAGTTATAAATATGAAATGAAACAAAAGTATAAATATAAAATAACAAAAAGAAATTGAAGGTTTTATCAAATTCACGTTTAATTTAATCAAGATAAAAAAAGTTTTAATCCAAACACATAATAGATAAGATTTAGATAATTTTGAAATTGATTTTGGCTGATTTATGAAACCTCAATATATCAGAGATAACTACATTGGTACTTATCAACATTTAGCACAAAACCATTGCACATAAAGGTTTCTTAGAAAAGTTAACGTTTCAAATTGAAAACACTTGTTATGCATACAGCATTTATAAGTACACCCACTAGGATTTTACTGTTCCTCATATATAGAATATATATGATAGTTATAAGCTAGTAGCAGTAGATCTCCATTTATCCGAACTCCAATCATCCGGATCAATCCCGGGAAAGAATTAATTAATTTTTATAGTAAAGAAACAAATGTATTCGTAAATAAGTAAATAGTTTAGAAGCGCGTGCTTTTTGAGCAAATTAATATCATTTCAGCACTCAGTGTATTACAATATTTTACCGTGATGTCTTCTAACTGGCGAAAGTGTGTAGTGTTGTTTATGAATGCCAAAATAAAAATTATTAAAACAATTAAAAAAAAGGAGTGACTGGTAAACAATTGGTCCAGCAGTTTAATGATGGAACATCGAGTATTTCTGACATTATAATGGTGTTCCGTGCATTATTTAACACGATCATTGTCATATTGAGTTATTGATGCGTTTATCCAGATTTTTGGTTAATCGGATGAGGTATGGCAAACATTAATGCGGATAAGTGAACTGTATTATACAGCGTATTTCACCTAAAGTGAACCACTGAAATTGTGGCGTTATTAACAAATATACAATTTCCAAAATTTGAGGATTTACTCTATGCATAAAAGGCTACAAAAAACTCAAATAAAATTTTTGTCTAACTCTCCTACTTTTCACGCATGCGCACATTAAACTGTCAAAACCATAATCATGATAAGCTTTTTTTAATATCCTTTTTCTGCTGCTCATTCTGCATACATGGAAGTAAATATTGTTTTAACATATTGACGCATGTGCAATTATTTAAAAAAAGGGTGTTTTTAATAACTATAACTCCTTTATTTAATAAGTTAAAAAAATGATTTCATTTGCATCTATTCAGTTCATGAAATACTACAAAATTTTCGAATAACTTTTTTTTCTATGACGCACATTACATTTGAAAAAACACCATTATCATTGGGTTTTTTTTAAAAGAATTGTGGTTCCCCTGGGATTTCCGCGTAAAACGATACCCATATTGTGATGAAAAATCTTAATTGTCACTAATTTATGCATTTAATTGAATTTAATGCCAAAGTTTGTCTGGTCGACTGCACGTGTCTCTGTATGTACTTGGTAGCAGCAGGGGCGTTTAAACTCATTCTATTCAACATTTCACAGCCCATTATAAGGGTTTTACTAATTTATGACCTATTCAGTGTTTAAAACAAGGATGTCTGTCGAGTGTCTCACAAATAGCTAGATGTTTCAAACACTGAATATACTGAATAGAACGAGTTTAAACGCCTCTGCTGCTATCAGGTACATACAGAGCCACATGCAGTCGACCAAAGAAACTTTGGCATTTAATTCAATTGAATGCATAAATTAGTGACTTAATTATGATTTTTCATCACAATATGGGTATCGTTGTACGCGGAAAATCGAGGGGAACCACAATTCCTTAAAAAAAGCAATGGTAATGGTGTTTTTCAAGTGTGATGTGTGCATGCGCGACAAATAGTCTTTTATGCGTAGAGTAAATCATCAAATTTTGGAAATTGTATCTTTGTTAATAACGCCACAATTTCAGTGGTTCGCTTTAGGTGAAACAACCTGTATAAAAGTATCAACGATATAAGAATATACACATTATAATATATTATATATTATATTATAATTATTATATTATATATATAATACTAGGTGTTCGGATGAAAGTGTAACATAAAAACTGTCGCTGCTTTGGCGCGTCTTTGCCGCCTCTTTGAAGAACAAGAAACGCCGCGTTTTTTGCGTTACACATCCATCAAAACACTCTGTATAAAGTAATGTATGTATAATATATATATATTATAAGAAGATCATTGCATTACAAGAAAATAAATTAGAATTGCATCAATAGCTAATTATAAATTAAAAGTATTCTTTCAAGACATAACAAACTTCCTTCGCGTAGTGCCATTAAAATAATTATTCTGCATAAACAGTATTTGCAATGCCTCACTCAGATTACATAAATCTTAAGTGCACTGATCAAGTTCATAGCTAGCACACTTTAAAGATGCTATAGTATTACTTCACAAATTGTTATTGCACTAATACTGATAATATTCCTGGTACTTTTATTCCTTGGCTTGTGCCTTAGATATATCAATTAATATTTCTATTCAATTAGTGTTTTTTTCTACATAAAACGTGACATTTTTCAAAATCGGCTAGCGTTGGCAACTAGTTAGGAAAAGAAGCACTTTTAAGACTAGTTAGGAAAAGTAAACGCTACGTTACACGATGATAGTATTTTTAAGAATTGCTATCTTGAGCGTAATTCTCACGAGAGTATGTACTATGTAAGCATGGTGATAATACGAGATAGTTTGCCAATACACATGTAGGCATCACATTATCATTCAACTTTTCACCTTCTAAATAATGATCATCATGCTATTCAGGTTAACTCTTATTGACAGTAGCGTGTAAATAAGTCTTGAATACAAATGACACTTGTAAAATGTAGGGATATTATACGTTTAAACAATAATAAATGGCTCTAAGAAAAAAGGGTTATTAAACTTTTGAGGAGGTTCAAGTCTGTCAGAACGAATAATATGGTAAAACATGAAAAGACAAACCATAAATGCAGTTGGTAAGTGTGCGCTCATCGGGGAAAAAAAATCGGGTTAAAAGCGGTATGTATTGTTAAATTAGTGTTTGAATAACTTATTTGAGTAATAAAATATATGATTTAAAAATTGATTTCTAAATAAGTATGTGGATGACCTTGAACACATATTACATACGTGTATATGGAATGCATATCTCACAGGTGCATTCTGTATATACGTACGTGTTGAAGTTCATCCTAAATACTTATTTAAAAATGAATTTTTAATCATTATTTAGGAAAGTATCCATTGATAATAATAAATAATGGTTCATGTCGTTCAGTTCAACTAGCTAGAGATCATTTCGGCCGTATTTTTTCCCGAAGTAATAACATTTTAACGTCCTAAGCGATATTAGGTTTGCACTTTAAATCGCCGATTTTTTAAAAATGTGGGCCTATACCGCAGATTTTGTTACTGAAATAGATTATTCAAATCTTAATTTATCAATCTATCCAAATATTATCGCGAAATTTTTGTCCCCGATGAGTATACACCTACCATGTAGACATATAAAACCATCAATCTTTCTCATGTTTTACTGTTTATCACCTGTGGTACAACACGGATGCGCCAAATGTAGACACACACACAGATTGGTAGAGCCGAAAATCGCGTGCACAAAAACCAGTCTCCCCTATAGGACGGGCATAGTAAATCGGTTTTTTGTGGACGCGATTTTCGTTTGTGGGGCGTCTACATTTGAAATATCTATCCTGAATTATTAATCCTTCGTTAGTCGCAATATTTCTTGAGATATTCTGGTCGCCCTGTATCTATTAAATACCGGAGCGCAAAACTCGTAAATGTTAAAAAACATATTAAAATGAGACAAGTACTTTATTTTTAATATAACTCAATGAAATATGCCAGGATTGCAATATGAAGATTAAAGGGAATGAAACTTTATTGTGTTTCATCATTAGATTCACCTTCTTCAATCACTATAAAGTAATTCTGACATATCAGCTTTTTTTTAAACATAGGTATTTATGGAATTTTTTACACGTATATTGTGTAAATCTTCTCTTTTTGTTGCTAATACATGGTACGCAGCGCTTTCTTTTGGACGGGAGTACATTTTTATTATCAGTAGAATTCTCTTGTAAACATCGGTTGGTATTTTTCTAATCTTACTTGAAGTTCTCTAGGTATTCCCCATCTTAGTTGCCTTCTTTTTATTAGATGGTTTTCAATAAATTTATCGGCTAAGGTGCGTACATACTTCTTGCTACTACAAACTGCTTCATTGTTTCCAATACGTAATATACGAGAATTAATTCCGCACATATTCAGTACACTGAAAAATATTACCATCGGCCATCTCCTTACGTTGCGAGCGACGTTATAACTAGCACACAGTTGATCGACAACATCTGCTCCACACTTGGTGGTATCATTGTAAAATGTTATCATTTCTGGTTTACCTTTGTTGGCAGTTTCTGGATCGATTGCACCATCAAAATCCATGCTCGATAACCGCAGGACGTTTTTGTACTTTTTAGGAACATAAGAAACTAGGGTCGCTTTTTCTCTGAATGCAAAAAGAATGGATAATTCTGTTCGTCCTTTAGAATTAACGAATTCTGGGGGTACTTGTGGTTTATTTTTGTAGTGTTCCAACAAGAGATAACTTTTCTTTTCGCAAATCCTTGAGACGTTGAAAACTAGTGAACCAATTATCTGCTGTTACATTCCGTCCACTTCCAAAAATTGGTTTCAGTAGACATTTCACAACTTCTACTGATTTATTGTTGATTTGAAATGGCCCGTCTGGCTGTTTTCTAGCGTAAATTTCCAAGTTATATGTGTAGAAAATTTTTCACGATTAATTTGTTGCAATTCTGATAATTTTTTGTCAGTTAGATGCTTCATTTTTGAATTGCATCTTTTAAACAATGATAATTAATCACATGTTTCTATGTAGTCTAAGCAAAAAAATGTTCAAATATTACATGTACCAGATTTCGACACATGTTTCTCCAGTTGTCGGCACTCTTCTCCCCCTATTTTTGGTCCCATAGAATACATATAAGTACCTACCAACCTATGTCGATGAAACATTGATAATAAGTATGGAAAACCGATAAAAGCAAAGAAACTAACAAAATATTTATTAAAAACTAGGTATACTTTGTTTAATTATCTTTTAGCTACCACTTTTTTATAAAATGTTACTAATTAGAATGTCTTTAATTTGTAAAATAATAATTAAAAAACATTAAAAAACTTGTAATGCATTGTAGGTTTTGTCAACATTAAAAGAAGTTTGTCAATATCAATCAAGTATCTCAATAGCTACCAAATGGGAAGAGATAAGGGCGATTCAGCACCTCGGCTGCGAAATTGATTGATTCATGTTTTCAAAAGAATTATTTCTGAGTTTTTTTCTAGGGTGCTGGGTTGTCCGGTTTCGAGTCGAATACAGTCGAATGTGGTGCTGAAAATTCTTGCTCAAAATTCTCTTTTTCACCATCTTCCATGATTCTTAGAGTCGGAAGGAAAAAGAAATTATAAATTTCTTTTGCCAGACGTTCAAAAAAGTTGCAATTTTTTGATATCAGGAGTGCCGTCATCAATCAACTTTTTCATTATCTCTGGTCCTGCAAAGCTCCGAAATTTTTTGAAATCTAGCGTCTTGGGATTCGGTGAACCATCTTCTTCATTGTTCTCTTCCATGTTTCTATTTGGATGCCCCAAACATTTGCTGAAGTCGATCGCAGAAGAATTCTATGATTTTGAATTCGTTTTGTAGGATATCAGGTCGTAAATGTTCTATCAAGACTTTTTTCTACAAGTGGAGGCACTCTTTGTTTCGTGATTATACTTTATTAATACATCCCAGTTTAATTGGGCGAAACGCAACGACCTCTGCTGGCTGAAGTATTCTTGTCGCATTAGGGTAAAGGATGATGAAAGAATAATTTCTTTTTTGCAAAGATCGCTTACTTGATATATCAAGTGGCTCTTGTGCCCATCTACGAAAAGGATGACTGGTTCAGGTACATTTTTTTTTTCAAACAAGGAACGAAAATGTTCATAAAAATTTTGTGCATTCATTCATCCCGTTTCGCTTCGCTGATGTAATGATTTCCTTTAGAAAACGTCCATAAGGATAAATCAGCAATGGAAATGGTAAACGTTACAGTTATGGAGCTCTTTGCTGCAGCGACGTCATTTTCATACACATTTTTGCTGCCCTTCTTTGCTAAAACTTTTCCGGTTTTTGAGCACAGTTAAAAGCTGGTCTCGTCTCCTTCTTTAGAAGCGAGCAGGAACTTAAAGAATATCGAAAATACCTCGACACTCTCAATATCTATGTAAATAATCTGAATTACAATTGACACTTTCTGAAACAATATGTAGAGGTTTAAATGGAACAGCTGCAGCTGTAATGCATTAATGATTTTTTTCCCTGCGTCTCCTAACGCGGATGCGTTTCGTGGATGCCTTTCCACTTCATCAGAGGATATGTAAAAAATTCTTTATACACTGCAAAGTGAACACTGAATTAGGCGCCAAATAAACTTATAAAAGTTATTTTGCGTAATTAACGAACGAAACATTAGGTGTGCGAACATAACTTATGAAGTATCTAACATAAAAATAATTCTATGTAAAACAATTATTCTGCTTAAAACATTTTCAATAGATGAGTCATTTAATACTTTCTTATATTAATCTGAACTACAGTTGAAAAACGAGCAGACCGCGAAAATAATAATAAAGTTTCTATTCCCACTAAACCAATGCATGTATCTCTCAGATACCAAAGCGACGACCGAAGGGTTAATATGTTAATGATCGCCATGAATTAAATCTCTTTATCTTAAAAAGTAAAGAAATTACTTCTACTAATTATCGAAAGTTGTGAGTATTAAGGTCAAATTAATACATTGATTAGTTCATTTTCGGGCATATTTTTAAAATACCACATAATCACAAAACAAAAACAGAAAATACGTGTATTAAATTACATAAATTTACATCGTCAATTATTATAATTAGAAACTTTTGGTAAAAAAATGGTGTTGTTAGGTCATATAGTTTTCGAGAAATCCTACCCAAATGTTTTTTTTAAGGAAACAACCCTCTTAAGTGCTGAGTAAATCCTGCAAGTTTTATTATTCCAACTTTTATAATAACGCTATAATTCAAAGTGAACGCCTTAGGTAGACCACGCTGTATAGTTTTTATAGCAAAAGTCGATTTAAGGGTAGCATTAAGTATTGTATTGTAAATAGTCAAAAGAAACATGTTTATTGGTAAAATTTTCGAGCTAAATTTTAAATCAGATAAGAATGATTGGTGACGACATAAACAATAATAATATAGTTGCAATGTGTTGGTATATATGGTGTTTAGTGATTGCCCTCATATTAGTTTAAAACATTTGATGTAAACAAATTTTGCAATTTACAACACTTTCTTATTATGTACTTCACAACAATAGCATTCAACTACGAACGGAGTTCAAAATGCTACAAAATGGACGTCACAAAATAGGAGCATTTTGTTTTGTTGCTATTCTGAAGTACCAAATTTTAAAAACCAGATTTTTATTAATTTTTTCGGAAGCACAAAAATGACTAAATCTAGGGATATATGTACTTGCTGTATTGTATTCGTTTTGGCAAGTTTTAATTTTTGAGATTGACTTGACATAACAAGATGCATGATTTCGGATCCCTTCGGGAGCTGCCCTACTCTCGGGAAGTATTGTAGAAAAAAGCATTCTACTTTGGATAGGAAAATATTTCTTGTGGTTTATTTCTGTCTATTATTTATCATCACAATATCTTAAAACTGGCTCAACCAATGGGCCTGAAACTTTGTTCTGACTCCTAGGTGCTCACTAAAATCTCTTTTCGAGATACTTGATCAAGAAGTCAGTTTTTGGAGCAAAATACCAACTTTCTTAAATTTGACGCATTTTTAAAAATCGGTTTCCAAATACAAGTTTATGCACTTCTATAACCCGTACGTTTGCTAGTAATAGTAATAAATTCTGTCATTTTATGATTTAATTTTATTTTCAGAGATTATTTAATTGTCTTCTATTAGCGTATCTAACGGGACCTCGTCTTATAAATTTTAGGAAAACACAATTCAGATACAAAAGAAAACAGCGTCGGCTGGCTTTGTCTAATTGGACAAGCCCCGAATAAATAAACCAGTCTCCCCTATAGGACGGGTACAGGAAATCGGTCTTTTGTACACGCGATTCTCGTTTGTGGGGTGTATACATTTCAAAAGTACATCCTGTATTATTTGTTAGAAGTCACAAAAAAAACCTATTTTTTTCATACATATTACATAAAATCTGAATAATTTTTGTTCTGAATCTGGATATAGAAAACAAATGGGGTTTATTGACACCAAAAATACACTTCTAGACCAATTTGCGGATCACGAAAAAACTTTTACTTTTGACATGTCAAAATTTTTCTTGATGAAGAAAGCCACTTTTGCACAAAAGCTCCTCATATATAAAAATAAATACTAGGTGTACGTGATGCATTTGATCATCCATTGTGGTCGTTGGCTGCGCGTTAAATGTCATTTTAAAGGTTGACTGAATATTTTATTTTCCGTGTATATTGTACAAATAATAAAAAGATAACCATAAATAACTGCTTTTGGTGTCCATATATACACATTTGTTACGATTTTATCCCGTAAAGCCCCCAAAAATAGGAAATTTCTACTCGGAAGTTAGATTATGTTCTCACTTTAAAATGCCGTTTTATCAAAAATTTACGATCCGTCTAACACTTTTCTCACTGAAATTACTTATTTATAGCCTAATCTATCGATTTCAAGCAATTTTTTTCTTAGATTCAATTTCCCGCGGAGCGTACAGGAGCCCTATAATTATCACGCTCTTTCCAACAGGCTCTACAGGATGTCCTATGTCGGTTTGGACGGTTCGGTTTTTCTTAAGGGCCATATTCGTGTAAAACAAGCATACGGGTTGCTATGAGAGAACCTCTTTCGAATTCGCTATGGTAGTCCATCGTAAAAATCTGTCAACGATTCCTATTTTGGTCCGCACTCGGCATTTAGGGCTGTTTTTACGACCCTCCATTATCTAGCGGCTAATATAGACATCGAATTACAAAATAACTTTGTTAATTACTTGAATGGTAGCGCGCTTGTTAAATTTCTCAACTGAGGTGCATTGCAGTTTTAATACGCAAATAGCGATTCAGATAATTAATTTAAACTGATTGCCTATTTATTGAAATCACATCATAATTTTATGCATATTTGCACTAAAATACATTATGAACCTAACGAAAATATATAATTTTTAGTGATCTAATTTTAATGACTTTTTCTTTAAAATAATAATACCTGGTTTATTTAATACAGGCTGGTTTTTTAATACTGAGACATAAAAATGAGAAATTTAGTGCGGAACCGCTACACAAATATCGTGAACAGGGCTAATGTTCGGAGATTAATTATGTTCGGTAATGTGTCCGATGTTAACCGATGATGATTATTGGTCGATTTGAACGTTCCGCGGAATATCGCAATATTATTGGAGAAGTACAAATGTAGAACACTGGTGTTACCATGAAAATACAATATTCTTGTTACCACGTTATAGTGAAAGTTTACAATCACGTTCTTTATAACCTCTAAAAGTGTTTGTTTATACCCGCTACCGCATTATAATTTTATCAGTAAACTTTCATGTACATAAAAATTGGGTATTATTTTAAATTTTCACGTATTCCTTACCCAAAGTAAACCACCTTAAACTTATGCAACTAATTATACTACTGTTTAAATTATGCAACCCATTATTCCTAAAATCCCGGCAAGGCCAAATTTTAGTTGAGTACTTTATTATAACACGGCGGATTCAAATTGAAATTTTTTATATCTCACTATTAAAAAACCACACTGTATTCACAACTAGACTAATCTTAACTTCCACGTTTACTTACTAAAATTGTAGAAGACAATTAATTATGTATTAACACAATTATTATAATCAAAAAACATTTTAACTTAGTCAATGAAGTAACAAATGCATTCATTCATTTCGAACTTCCAGGAAACAACTTAAGTTACATAGACTAATGTGAAAATCGTGGCATTAAAAATGAACATGCGCAAAGCAACTCGGGAGGATTCCCATATAACTTTATGGATTGCGAACATTAGCATTGTATTCGTGATCGGTAACATTTAGATTTAAACATATATAACATTGACCCTTAGCACTCAAATTTCGTCTATTTATATGTTGTAACTCTAACAAGAATTAAATTTGCGGGAAGAATAAAGTATTAAGTATAATGTTAAGTTATAAGTATAACCAAAAACTATAAAACAATATCTATATAAAATGTTTATTTTTTTTTATTGTCCAACTAAAATGAAGTAAATTTTCCGAACAACATTGTGTCCGAAGTTTTACTGTAGTACATGTACTATAGGGTGACTTTTTTTAATCTGCAAATTTTGATCGAGGATTGTGGCTATAATCGCTTGCAGAGAAAAGATCTCGGTTTAAGAAATAATGTGCGGTCTGTCCTTTGTTGTCAACACAGTCATAAATAACTCATCTGTTAGAAAGGGGCGATTGCAGGGCGTTCGGATTGAAATGTAACGCAAAAAACCCGTCGGTCTTTGATCTTTAAAGAGGCGGCAAGGATGCGACAAAGAAGCCGCAGTTTTTAAGAAACAGTTCAAAAAGAACACGTGGTATAGCCGTTCAGGAAGTAAAACAGATGGTATATAAAAATGCCGATAAAGGAAGCAAAATCGAGTCGGTGGATCGCTAATTTGTGTAGAATGGAAGGTGGCAGACACACAATGCGCAGCGCACCGCCTGGCGGTTTTCAAACAGAGTCGGTGGCTGGACGGAACGATCACAAGCCTATTGTGACCGGTTAATTACCGGATTCGGCATCGCACTTAGCTATGTATATTGATCGTAAAAAATATCGCAACAAAGCACGTTTGAGGTCATTTTAAAGAATTTAGGCATGATTAATTGAATTGGTCTCCACTTAAAGATCGTTTCCGGGTCCTTCCACGTCTTCCGACTTGTTGGGTATTAGAGGGACAGAGAAAAAAGTTTCCCTCTTCTACCTACAAGCTTACAAGTTACTTTCCAGAGACAATAATTACACACGTTGATTTCCGCTCAGCCACGCACCGACTCGGTTTCAAAACCGCCAGGCGGTGCACACAGCATTGTGTGTCTGTCACCGTCCATTCTACACCAACTCGATTTTGCTTCCTTCGTCGGCATTTTTATATACCATCTGTTTTACTTTATGAGCGGCTATAGCTCCAGTAATCGCCCCTTCCTAACAGATGAGTTATTTATGACTGTGTTGACAACAAAGGACAGACCGCACATTATTTTTTAACCGGAGATCTTTTCTCTGCAAGCGATTATAGACTTAACGCTCGAACAAAAATTGCAGATTAAAAAAACTCACCCTGTATACATTGAACCGTACAAATCGACCTGTCGGAAAGAACATATCATAACATCATGTTATCACTTCACTAAATGAGTGTACTTTAATTCTCCGGCATGCAAAACATATTTAGCGATAATATATTTTGCAATAACATGCTATTTGATCAGATATCAGAACTGATGGAAATAAATCTGTACAACAATAATAAAGGGAGGATATGTGGCAACAATAAGATCGACATAATATTTAAGGTAATTAAATAAATGAACAAATTAATTCAGAAATAAATAGACGATTAAGAAGTAAATAAATAATTAAGAAGTGAATAGATAATTAAGAAATAGAAAATTAAGAAGTAAATAAATAATTAAGAAGTAAATAGATAATTAAGAAGTAAATAGATAATTAAGAAGTAAATAGATAATTAAGAAGTAAATAGATAATTAAGAAGTAAATAGATAATTAAGAAGTAAATAGATAATTAAAAAGTAAATAGATAATTAAAAAGTAAATAGATAATTAAAAAGTAAATAGATAATTAAAAAGTAAATAGATAATTAAGAAGTAAATAGAAAATTAAGAAATAAATATAAAATTAAGAAATCAATATATAACTAAAAATTAAATAAACATAATTATGAAATACGTGTATAGTTAAGAAATAAATATACAGCGTGAGGAAAAAGTCTCGGAACCCCTAAATAATTTCTGGGCGGTTTGAAATATAGAATTGAACTTCACGGGATTATAATACAGTGAAAATTGCAAGTGGTGGAATCTCAATAAGACGAAAACTTGTGGTAGATGGAGATATTAGAAAATATCGGTCCTATAGTTTCTATTTGAGAATTTTAAAAGTATCTGTCTACCACGGAAAACCTGTCCGGAACGGAATTTTATGTTGTGGGCAGGGGGAGAGGGGCACGACAAAATCAAATGAATCCTCACACGACCCCTCATTGCATTTAAGATTTTGTATCCCCCCTTTCCTTCCGCCCACAGGGAGTATATAAATTGATGTTTCTAGTGTCATCTGGTAGATTGCTCGACGCCATTACAACGCTGTAATCATTTAGAAGTTATTTAGGGGTTCCGGAAGTTTTTCCCCACCCTGTATAATGTCAAAAAGAGGACTTACTTTGAGTCCGCTTCGTCCTTGTTGTTTAAGCAGAACATTTTCAGGTTTCATATCACAATGAATGATTTTATTGCGGCTCAGGGCATCGAGACACTGAAGTAGCGAGTGGCTGAACTTGCGGACGAGTTGGAGGCTAAAGCCTTGGAATTTGTTCTTTTTTATGAGTTCGTACAGGTTAATGGAGAGCAGCTCGAAGGTGATGCACATGTGGTTTCTGAAGGTGAAAGAGTCCAGCATGTGAATGATGTTCATGGTGTTGTCCTTGTCTTGCTTGCGGAGGTGCTCCAGGATCCGGACCTCCTCTTGGGCTTGCCGGTGGAAGCGCTTCTCGTTGCGGACCATTTTGAGGGCGACATGTGTGTGGGTCTTGTGGTCGTAGGCTTTAACCACTTGGCCAAAAGAGCCCTTGCCGATCACTTTGAGGACCTCGTACCGGTAGGCGACGTGGTCGTGCGGGATGTGGATGTAGGAGCCCTGGTCGTTGTCGTAGTCGGAGTTGTTGGGGTTGCCGATGATGCCGGGCCGCTTGTTGGCGTTGGCGCCGATGAAGTAGATCTGGGAGTAGTTGTAGATCTCGAGGTGCTCGAACGGGGTGAGTTTGTTCATGTAGAGCTTCATGACTTGGTCGGGGGTGGTGACGAGGGTCTTGGGTTTGTCAGATGGTTGCGACGGTGGGCCCCCCGAGCCGCTGCTAGAAGGTTTGGCCGCCGGAGGAGCGGAGGGCAGGACGTGGGGCTGCACGTTGTGCATGCAAGGGAGCCTCGGGAACGGCTGGGGCAGGTCCCCACCGTCCTGTTGAATTATATTGTTATTGGACTGCCCCGAGAAGGGGTGAGTTCGAGACAGAGGCATTTTGAGTGAATTCGCGACTGCAGCACTAGACATTTCTTGCATTAGGCAGATGCATTTACGACTGCATTTATAGAGGTTGATGACCAATCAACAGAGCGAACCGACAAAGCACTCGCACTCGCAGTCGCACGATCACTAGATTCTTCCTCTTCGGTCTCCTTTTCGTTCAGTTCTGTTCAGTTCAGTCGGCGCACTCTTATCTAGCCAAAACTCGGGCCGATCGTCCTTCACTCGCATCGCCTCACCTGCTCGAGGTGCATTGGGCAGGTTACGTACAAACACTCGTCCATTATAACAAAGAGTAGTGGTGTGCTCATTTGACGGCCATATTTCTAGACTAGACCAGTGAGAGCTGAGGCCGCACGGCGCCGCCAGAGGGCGCTGACGTCCGAATGTTATTGCCCGTTGCTCGCCTGCTATTGGCCAAAGGCCGATGGCTCGGTTCAAACATCGACGGTCGCGGTCGGTTCGAATCCAGCCGTCTGCCGTCTACCGTCTACCCTCTACCCTCTACCCTCCACCCTCCACCCTCCACCCTCCACCCTCTACCGACCGCTCTAGTGATATATCTACTACATATCTACTGTACAGGATGATCTTTTTTCAAGTTGCCTCTCGGCCACCAACGCGGTTGGCACATAATAGAAGACGTTTGATCGCGCTGGCGTCTCCCACTTCCATTGTCTCCGCTCTCTGGCCACTTAAAAAAAGATCATCCTGTATATTGTCTACCTTATGGTCATTCTCATATGCAGGCCGTGGATCTGCCGGTCCGCTTCGGCCAACTGACAGCCGTCAAACTAACGTTTGAACCACAATATTATCGTTTTTTCGAACGTTTGAAGACAAAATAGCATATTTGATGCGGAGTTAAAGTGACTTTTTGTAGCTCGTTGTTTTTTTGCTGCCTCGCTATCGCTCGGCAGCAAAACACGACTCGCTAAAAAAAGTATCACTTTACCTCCTTATAAAATAATATACTATTATTGTTTGCCATGGTTGACGCAGATTATTGTTTTAAGTACATTGACCTTGGCAGTGACGGCCGTGCAAGTGACAGTACTATTTTTCGCAATTCCAAACTGAAAATAGCGTTGGAAAAAAATATTTTGAATTGGCCTGAAGAAGAATTCTGTGTAGGGGATTATGCTTTCCCACTAGAGGCGTATTTGTTAAAACCATACAAAAACAGAAAACTTTCCACTGAGCAAAGAACCTTCAACTATAGGTTGTCAAGAGCACGACGGGTGGTGGAAAACGCTTTTGGCATACTAGCCTCTCACTTTTGCATTTTCAGGAAGGGAATTCCCCTTAACGTAGACACTGTAGAAAGGTTAATAAAGGCTGCATGTGTTCTACATAATTGGTTGAGGATTACCTCCTCTAAGACATATCTTCCCCCTGGTTCTGTAGACGTAGAAGAAGAATGTACAGGTGAAATTACCCCTGGATCGTGGCGTGACGAATCATCTTTAGGCTAGTGACACACGTACGAGTTTCAGCCGCATGACGCTGCGGGTGTTTCCCGCGGCGGGTACGCGGTACTTAGGATGGAATTGGTTGAGACACACG
>JAWQRP010000374.1:0-29944 GCA_033557875.1 Quadriops clusia
CGGGAACGGGAATTAAACCGGGAACGACGACGGGAAGGAAAATAAAATAAAATAAAATTAAATAAATTAGAATTAAATTAAAATAAATAAGGAAAGGGCACCGGACTGAAATTATAGCGGGAACGAGGACGATGACGGAAAGGAAAATAAAGTAAAATAAAATTTAAAAAAATAATAAAATTAAATTAAAGTAAATAAAGGAATAGTACGGGACGGGACAAGACGGGGTCAAACGGAAAAAGCATTAAGAGTTAGTTAAGAAGAAGAAAATCAAATATGTCATCTATTTAAAGACAGGCACACCTATTCTTCTTATTCTAACAATGTGTTCGATTATTTCCCACTCTCTCCATGTACATTTCACACTCGCCCCTTTTAAAAAGACCATTTACCCAAAAGTTCGTTCGAAGAACGACGGGTCTGCTAGTATTTAATAAAAAGTTCTCAAGTTGTATTGGATGCCAAGGTCGCGAACGCCGAATATTCAAAACTTCACCACACACCGCAAGAGGTCGCCTTCGTACAGGGGTCCATTAACCATGCAAGTAAGACAAAGACGAACATATAACTTTTCACTCTTTCATATAGGATTATATTAGGGCTCGTTATAGTCCGTAAGGTTGAAACTCTTTACAATACTCCTTTACTCAATGCTAAAAGCACAGATATCTGTGCTAAAAGTATAAATCCTTCTTATTCTTCTTACAATCGAGAGGTTGTCTGATGCTCCCCATAAAAAAATTAGTCATTCTAAAGTTAATTTTTTTTTGTTTTATTAATAAAAGAGAATACAGATATTTGGACGATTGTAAATAATTCCATTTATATGTAGAATACAACAAGAGAAATAACAACATTGATGAAAAAATTCCATTACATTACAACACTCGGTACTGGTTGTCTGCATTGGATACTGGGTGCTGATCGCGTTTCAATGACTTCTTCCGTTCGTTGCTTCTTCCTCTTGCGGCAGGCAAACCTAAACCACGGTTGCACGTGTTAAATATTATCAACGTCAATGTCACAAACGCCGCCAACTTCATCTTCAATGAACGCTCATTTTATAGCGTTCTACGCCGTTCCCGCCAGTTTCTCTAAAAAGTAATCATTTTACTGATAAATCCTATTTCCTAAAACATCTCGCATAACCTGCTAACTTCTAATAAGTTGCCATTTACACGCATGTCTAAATATTTTGGCCGTATGCACGTGCACCGAATTGGCATTTAGTGTGATTAACAATTCAATAGCAGGAGGTTATTGAACATTATAGTGCTATTATTTACGGTGTTGTGGAGAATGGGTAAAATAGGCACCTCAAGCAGAGAAGTAGATATAGAAGTCCTTCCAATCGATGCTCAACGAGGTCAAAGCCGAAACCAGGAACTTTTTCTTGTAGATAATCCAGTTAGAATGCAACGTATTCCCTATCAGGCTGATCCCACAATTGTTCCGAGAGTCCAAAAGGTATACCTTGCAAAATTCTTTCTATAGATATGTAACTGCATCTTCCTTTACCTCAAAATGTTTGATTAGGATACTGGAAACGTTATGCTTAAAATATCTCCAGTTTTTAAACAGAAATTCATATACAGCATTGTTTCTAATTGTTGAAGTAGTTGTTTAAACTGATATTGTGTTTTCATAATCGTCTTGGCAACAAAAATGTAACTCCGCTTTTGGTGCAACAGCAAGAAAATTTTGTGTAATGGCAATATCTATTATAACGTTGAATTAAAAATTTAAATCCTAAAATATATCTCTTAGGATAACGTTAGCTTCACATGGATTAACGGTTCATGATAACTTTCTTATATACATATTATATTAACAAAACCTAACATCTGTTATGCTTTTTTTTATATGTTGTAGTATCTCGAAACAAATGTCCATAAAAACTTCATCGATATCAATATGATGGCAGATGAACTCCAACGAACATACAGAGAATACAGTAAAAGAAAGCGCAGTGCTTTTAGAGGTGCGGTCAAAAAAGCTTATGGTATTATAATGAAAAATTATTCAGTACCCATACATCAGCAAACTAGTTCTGAAGAAGAACTGAGTGAAGAAAGTACGGATGACTTACATTTTGTAAGTAATTTTAATCACAATGCTTATCCTAAAATGTAATTGAAAACCTGTATTCTTAATAATTACAATTTTGCTTCTTTCAGAGGAACTCAAGAATGGGAAAACCTTTTGGATCCTTACCCCAAGAACATCCTCTACTTGCACAACAAAGTGAATTAATTGACATAAGTAGTGACGATAACGAGGAAGCTACTCTCCCAGTTCCCCAGCCAACTAGGTCTACTAATTCTTCTCAAAAACATCCACTTTTACCAACACCTCAAGTATCCATCAAACCCATTGCTGTAAGAAATGACAAAAATGAAAACAGTAATGATAATCCACAACAAGTGACTAAGAAACGGAAGTTCGACGGCTTCAATGCTGTGGCAGCAAAAAAAAAGAAAACCGTTAAGTTTTCTACAATGGTAGTTCCCGAGTTGAATTTTTACAGTGTTAACGGTATGGACGCAGTATTGGAGCAGATTTCTGAAATGTTAATGCACTTTAAGCATCCTACTTTATGCAATCAAGATATTCCACCCACTAAAGGCATACTGCTTTATGGGCCACCTGGTTGTGGAAAAACGTTAATAGCTCACGCAGTGGCTGGGGTAAGTAATACCACAGACAAACAGATTGCTCATGTTTATGGAACAAAAGTTTATGAATTTTGTTTCAAAAGAGCGACTAAAACTGCCTGAAAGTGGCAACGCTCCGTTAGTTGACGTGCACTGCTGCTATAATTGTGGTTTGTAACAAAACTCAGTCTGGTTGTTACGCTGTTTTTCACAGAAAAACGTAACTGCCAGGAACCATAAGTTTTTCTATTCATATCTATATTCTTGTGTTATATTTCAACATGTTACGAGTAGTCTCGAATATGTATATTCGCCTTTGTACATATTCCCACCAACTTATCTGTTGCAACAATTACGCCATTTCATGGGCTAATGTCCAAATTCAGTAAAATAAATTTAAGCACCGCTTGTATAGCTAACCGGTGGGTAATAGTATAGAATGGGCAATCTGGGTTATCCTTGGTAATACAATGAAAAATATGCGTACAACTATTTCAATATTTAACTTTATATTCTAGCAATTTGAAGTGCCTCTCTTGAAAGTTGCTGCAACTGATTTAGTTGGCGGTATTTCTGGAGAAAGTGAAGAGCGAATTCGAGACTTGTTTGATCGAGCAATTGCTTCATCTCCTTGTATCATACTCTTGGAAGAAATTGATGCTATTGCTGGAAAAAGGGAAAATGCCTCAAAGGAAATGGAAAAAAGAATTGTTACACAATTGTTACTCTCCATGGATGATATCCCCTTTGATAAATCTGTTGTTATTATTGGTACAACTAACAGACAGGATGATATTGATACAGCTCTTCGGCGTCCAGGAAGATTTGATGAAGAAGTACATATTGGAATTCCTGATACTGCTCAAAGATTAGAAATTATCAAGCAGTACTCCAAATCCTGTAAATTAGGAGATGATGTTACACTAGACGTACTGGCAAGAAATACACCTGGGTATGTTGGTGCAGATATCAAAGTATTATTTAAAACTGCACGGCGAAAAGCCTTTAGGAGGTTAAAATCTGAATTAATAGAAATTAAAAAATTGGAACAAGCTGTAATATTGCATACTCAAAAGGAAAAGTATAAAGCCCAGGAAGCTGAAGAATCTTCAGATCATGATGATGATGATAAACGTGAACCTGAGATAATTGTTGATGGAGACTCAAAAGACAAAGAAGACCTTAAAGTCGATAATGAAGAGAAGAACGGAAATGGGAATGCAGTTGTTGTAATTGATGATGATGTCAAACAACCTGATGAAAAATCTGATTTAGAACCTAGTAGTGTGGAATCAAAAGAGGAACCCTCAAATAAATTGCAAGAAATTGCAGTTAATAAATCAAAAAAACATGATATAATAAATATGATTTCATTTCCTTTAAGCGAGGAACAGTTAGATAACTTAGTTATTTCGATGGATGATTTTCAAGAAGCTATAAACATCACTAAACCAACGATTAAGAGAGAAGGGTTTGCAACTGTGCCTGATGTTGCCTGGGCAGATGTTGGGTCTTTAAGTAGTATTCGTGAGGTATTACAAATGGAAATTTTAGTTCCTGCCAATTATCCTCATTTATACTATAAGAACAAAAAACCTTCTGGAATATTATTGTGTGGGCCACCAGGTTGCGGTAAAACTTTAGTTGCTAAAGCAATAGCAAATGAGTCTGGAATCAATTTTCTATCCGTAAGCGGACCAGAATTACTTTCCAAATATGTGGGGGAAAGTGAAAAGCAAATTAGGATAACATTTGACAGGGCCAGAAGTTCAGCACCTTGCGTTATTTTCTTTGATGAATTAGATGCACTGTGTTCAAGAAGATCTGATAGCTCTGGAGATGTTAACCAAAGAGTTGTTAATCAACTTTTAACTGAAATGGATGGCATTCGAGAGAGAAAAAATGTATTCTTATTAGCTGCAACAAACAGACCTGATGTAATAGATCCGGCTCTACTTCGACCGGGCCGAATCAGTAAAACTATTTATATTGGTTTACCAAGTGCTGAGGAGAGAGTTGATATTTTGAGGACCATCACAAAGGTAAGAGTTGAAATTACAATGTCTCCTCAATTATCTAACCATAGTTGCATAGAAATAATTAGTTATTAAAAAAATCGGTTTTACAATAATAACAAGGTTTAAACTAGAACCACATATATGTGCTAGAAGTACTTATGTAAAATATGGGGAAAAACATAATTCCCGCTTTGGTATGTTTATTTTTCAGATTTCAATTGCATGCATTGAATTATTTTATATAACTGATAAATTGCTAATAGAAATACTTATTACATTGGTGAAAATGCATAGTGACTTGATGCAGTATTAGACAATTTCTTTTGTAACACAGATACTTTGACAAATTTGCAATTAACCAGTAATTTCTTTCATAAACATAAACTCTGAAAAAAACCTTGTACATTTTCAGTTTGGTTTTCCATTGACTATTTATTATTGTTCCGTATACATGACTTCGATCTCAATTCGATACGATTTTCAAAACCCCCATGGAAACTCGTGTTTTCGATCCGAATTGAATCCAATGTCAATTCAGTGTGCGTTTGGCACAGAGATCGGAGTACTCCGAGCATACTCTAATTACTCTACTCCCACATAAAAAATAATGTATTAGATGGATTAAAAAACACAATCGAGTAATTCAAGTATGCTCGAAGATACTCCGATCGCTATGCCGAATACACCCTCAGTAAAATCTAAGATCGTATCAAATTGACGCATGCACTACTACCTGTGACTGCATTCAGCCCAGAAGCTATGGGCCCATAAAGGAAAAAGAAAAGGTAGTGGCAAGCCCTTTACTTGGACCGAATTTTGAAACCGTTCCAAGCTGTTCACATTCATACGTGACGTCATGTTTGAATGATCTGAAGTTGCAGATCGAAGGATATCACTATATGACGTCCTATACTCACTGATATTAGAAGGTTTCTAGGGTGCGAAGTTAGCATGAAAACCGATGGTATTCAAAACCAAGATACATGAAAATAGTACGGATTGAAAACCAGATCGTATTAAGTTCGATCTCAATTCACCATGAAAACGTAGCAATTATTATAATTAAAAACAAATTGAATGTATACATAATGTTACGTAAAGGCATTTCTAGACTCATTTATATAAAACTAAAAGTACATATGTTTTGTTGTGTTAGAAAAAAACTTGATGTGCCAATAATCTATACATATAAACAATTCAATAATGTAAATACAATTTCATTGCAATATTCCATTACAAAAAGACGCAAGAAACGCAGCTGTGCTTCTTGCCTCTTAATAGTAGAGAGGTTGCAATTACACAACACACAACTGCCTCCCTTTTATTTCTTCCATATTTTGAATTCGCGATGGAACGAATCTCAAGCTCAATAGGCCCTAAATATTCGATGAGAAAAAGATATACTGGAGATTTTACTACTGTAGTAGTTGATTAAAATCTTAGGCAACAATTGAATTGACCGATTGTAAGTATCTGAAAGAGAGAAAGAATGTCTTTCAAATGAATATATTTCTATTTTTTCAATATTTGTTTATACATAAGACGTTCTCATTTTGCAGTAAGGCCGTCTAGGTATGACTTACTCATGCCCGATTGTGATCACTACTACGGACTTATTATTTTAATATCTGAAACGGTTGTGATAAACTAAGTTGTATACAGTTGGGCTTTGATCAGTGCCTTCAAGTTGTGAAGAACCGGTTAACTATTAATATAAATCTTTCGAATCATTTTAGCACTTAACCTGTTCTTCACAACTTAAATGCACTGAAAGAGCTCAACAGTGGACTTATTTTTCACCTAAATCGAATTACTTGGTTTTTGCCATCCATACGTACTATATTGATAACTTCATTTATTACAGAATGGATTAGAGCCTACTCTAGCTTCTGATGTAGACTTAGAAGTAGTTGGAAAATCTGAAAAATGTCAAGGGTTTTCTGGTGCTGACCTTTATAATTTGGTAAATGAAGCTTACAATGAAGGTTTACGTGATGTCTTCAAGGAAGGAAGTCAGAAACCTGTAATTTTATCAAATGAACATTTCCACAGAGCTTTCAAAACAGTAAGGCCTTCGGTATTAGAAAAGGTATGTACTTCTCTTACTATAATTGATTTGTATAAAATGAGAAATGTTACAATTAATGCATTAAAGCATATCAATAATTATTCACTTATTATGAGACGATTTGCATTAATTGTAACATATTATGTTTGAAATGTCTCATGTGCAAATTTCAACAAATTTTTTCTTTTATCATAGTTTGTATAAGCATATAACCAAACATAATATACATATATAGATCGCTCACGCAATGTACTATTTGCCACTCCTCGCCGCTTAAGACAGCAGCACTCATTCGGAGAGCGGTGATGTATTAACAAGAAACCAGTTTAATCAACGCATTACCTAAACATAAAATAACATTTGTATACCTTTGAGGTTATAACTCGTAGTATTCGTTGTGTGTATTTATCTTGATTGCCAAAACCTTGTCAACCAGTTTAATAAATCGATTAGTTCGCTAAATAACCGAACTTCTGCATATTTATCGTATTTTTATTCAAAGTTGTTTAGTCTAATGACGTCTTCACCATAACAAATTCAAATAACTGTTTAAAAATTGTATAGGCTACCTAATTTATGCGTGCGATGATTTCTCCCATTAGGTGAGATCTATATACTCAATTATCTTTGATTTAACTCAACATATCACTTACAAATGTCTAAACCCATAGTAAATATCATTTGGCAAAACTAAACCAGTTTATATATTTTATTTCAGGATCAAAAACATTATGAAAAGTTCAAGAAACTCTATTCCTTAGAGAGAGACCTAAAAGCTGAGGATGAAATGGACTGCTCTTAAAAGTATGGCTTCACTATTGATACTATTATGTATTACTTTAGTATATATTGAAGCATCTTCAATTAAGGAGAAATAAATTTTTCCATTATCTATGCCATTCATGTTACTTTACAAACTTATAATTTTGTCGCAAAATTTCTTCAACTTCATTGCATATACATGCATGTGATCATAGAAGTTGTTGTATTTGTAACCCACACTCATTATAGTAAAGCTTTGTTCCACCCGCTACATCTGATTAGTTCAGGTACTTGTCAAACGATCAGCGGTTCATCAACAGTATGTGCAGTTTATAGATATTTATGAACTGCGCACTTTGTTTAAGAACTTCTGATCGTCTGACATGAACTAGTCGGATGTAGGGGTTGGTACAATCTTTAAGACTGGATTAACATGAACTGGATATTAGATTAAATATCACTTGTACAACACAATAACTGCCTAAAAATATAATACATTAAATACAAAATTGATATTTTGATCCCACCATTGAAATGTAAAAAAGAAACTAAAAAATACCTAAATAATCAATAGCAAAAAGATAAAAAAGAATATTTTTGTCCTTGAATATTATTAGTTTAGGCAATGTTTTGTTTTAAAACCGACTATAATGTAAAAGTAGGTAAAAATGGATGGAAAATTAAAACTATTATGAAAACAAGATATCTATAATTAAGTCCGTAATAAAATGAATACACACTTTTATGTATTACAATGTAATTATTTTTTTCAATATTTATCCTGAAATTATGTTATGTTTTGAACTTTCAATAAAATTGTTTACTTTGATTTAATTTGTAATTTTAAATTTTTTTTAAGAGCTACATCTTCACTTAATTTATAACTATTATTCTAAAATAATAAAACAGCAATAAGTGCAGAAAATCTTTAAATTACATTGAATATATTAAAAATCTATTGCATTAATATTTTTACACAAATGAGGTTACTCTATTACATTTTGAATACTTTCACTTATTGTCGATGGGTACATCCTCAGCAGCTGGATGAGCTTTCCTAAAGTTGGGGAATTGTTCCCACGGAGCAGACAGTTCAAATTTACGGAATTCTTGGGCCAACTCTATTGGCTCCAATACCACACGTTTCTGTTCATCGTCATAGCGCACCTAGAAAAAAAATTGAGTAAGTAACAATGCGACAAGTAGGGAATGCTAATAACTTAGTTACCTCTACGTATCCACTAAGCGGGAAGTCCTTTCTGAAAGGGTGACCTTGGAAACCATAATCAGTGAGAATTCTTCTCAAATCGGGATGGTTAGCAAAGAATACTCCATACATGTCCCAAATTTCACGTTCGTACCAATTTGCAGCTTTGAAAATGTCATTGCAGGACTCTATTGGAGTCATTTCATCAGTATATGTCTTTACTCTAATACGGGAATTGTACCGTAAGGATAAAAGGTTGTACACAATCTATAAAATATAAACAACTATTAGATTACTAGAGATTAATATTCTGTGTAAAATAGAATATTTTACTTAAAAACACGCAAATAAAAGGTCATGTAGGTATGTTATTGATTAAATGTGATAAAAATGGGAAGCTTATTTTGTTACTATTAATAATTATAATTATTGATCTTACTGAAATAATATTATACCTCAAACCGATATTCACGGGAAGGAATGTCTACACCCGCAATATCAACAAGATTTACGAATTGTGCATTGTGGTGGTCTTTCAGAAATTGTAAAACTGGAACAACTCCTTCGGGAACTATAAGTAATTCTAACTCATCGCCTGCTGTGAGTTGAATCTTCTGAATGAATTTTGGTAAACATTCCGCGACGTACTGTCCAAAGTCTTTAAGCTGACTTCTCTGCACAGCATCAAATTTTCGTACAGTTGCTAAAATAAAAATTCCTTTAATGTTGTAAACTTAATTACTTTTATATACGATTACTTCAATACTTACGTCTCGTTTCCTTTTGCTCTTCGGGAGGTGTAGAATGTTTAAATCTTATAGCATTGCTGCAAACTGTGGAACTCAATTAGTAAAAATAAATATGAATGATTTTTTGTTATACCTCTATTAGTTGCAATTGGATTGCGAACTGTTCGTACAAGTTGACGTAGAATTGATGCCATTTTCTAAGTTACCTAATAACCTAACCTAGAAATTTTAGGAAACGTCAAAATCTCATCAACAAATCCTATCATTCTGCCCTCTAGTGGTCATATGAAAATATGTAAAAGGCGCCACATATTTAAACTATACACGATTGAGTGTTTAGCTATCTTAGCATAAAAGTAATGAAGTGATGATTTGGTACAATTACCAATCGTTATTCATAATCATCATAAATGAGATAAGTGTGGTAAATAATCGAATAAATAAATATCAAATTAATTGTTTACAATTTAAACGGCGAATGTGGTTGCCTGATTGAACGAGTTCTTCTATACTAGCCCAGTTTTTTTCAAAAATTTATGGTTCGTCCAAAAATTTTTTGATCCAAATTTCATATTCAAAACCTAATTTATCTACCTACATTAAGTTCGTTAAAAATTTCGATTACCCGCGGAGAGTACAGGAGGCCAAAAAACAAATATCTAAGTATGAAAATCATGGAATAAGGAAACCAGTTTAGGGAGAGAAAATGCGATCAAATTCAATGTTTCGTATGATGGACTCGATCTACAAAACTTTAGAAAACAAAAGGGAATTTGAAAACTCACAATGGGAGCAAATGTAATAATAACATTAGAAGTATAAGAAAGAGATTAACATAAGCTACATATGCTAACAGAGGATACAGTGATCAATTCTATAGGGCAACTCAAATAAATGCTGAAGAACAGCAAGATACATTGATTATGACCGAACAGGCAGTTGGAAAGCATTTAGCAAGTATAAAAAATGACTGATCTAAAGGTTTGGGAAACATATCAATTGGCCAGTTACAATATATGGAGAAAAGAAAATTATGGTCAGAATCAACAATTTGTTTAACAATTGTCTATCTCCGAAACAAACACCAAAGGACTGGAATAACCCTACAGAAAATCAATATTATATGGTAATAAAAGGTTGGTTTATAGTTACTGGTGAATATAAAGAATAATTATAAGCACAAAACAAACATGTACTTTTCTTCACACCATTGATACACAAGATGATGATGTATACATTTATATTTTCAACTATAGTTGATAACTTACCACTGTTACCAATGATATCAGTTCATTTTATTTTAATATAAATAATATAGGAACTAATGAAACACTGAAACCTGCCCAATAATAAAATTTTATTTTCTTTTTTGCGTTTTATATCAAAATCTAAACTATTGTCACCAAAATAAAACTTTTTTGTTAATAATACTAACAACTTACAGGTACCAACTATCACACATCATCTAACATCAAATATTATTGGTAACTTTACAATTAATATTTTACTTGCAACTATTCAAGAAATTTAACATCAGATTCTGAACTTCAGGCATCTTTTGTAAAGTATTTATATAGGGTGTTTCAAAGTTACACCTCTTCCTTGGCACCACATTTAGTACTCACCAAAAGAAGCAAAAAAGCACCTATGGAACCTTGTCCGATCATCAACCCCTGGGGAGATACAGCCTCCCAAAGTTGAATAAAAAATGAGACAATTTGTGATTGATATAACTTTAAAATTTTTTGCAGTATCGAGTTGATTTTTGCAGTTTTGTCTTTAGTTTAATGTCCGCAAACCTCAGGTATCGAAAAATTCAAGATCCACGAAAACTACCCCTTTTAATTGCAATTAATAAGAAGGTTGGCATGTTTTTTTCACTATAATTTGAATACTAGTCAATATATTTGAACCTACTTTGCAGCATATTAATCCTCGTTCAATTACCGATAGAAAAGATGCGCTCATACAACAACCCTGAATCACACCCTTTAGGAGATATTTCAATTCTTTTTCATCAATGTATAACGGCACCCACTCAATGCATATTGCACGCAGATGATTTTTGGTAAAACTTGCACATTTTTTGCACTAGCGAGTTGATTTTTGCACTTTAGTTTAGCATCTGTAATCTTCAAGTATTGAGAAAATTTAAGAACCAGGAAAACTACCCCCTAAAATTGCGTACCATATGCGTTGACTGTGGATTGTTATGCATTGATGGAAGAAAATAAAATATTTAGCAAAGGGTGTGATTTACTGTGTTTGTATGGGTTACATTTTCTATTGGAAATTGTACGTAGATTAATGTACTGCAAAGTAATTTCAAATATTTTGACTAGTATTGCAATTACAGTGTAAAAACCGTACCAATCCTCTTTCAATTTCAAGGGTAGTTTTTGTGGATACTTGAAGATTACAGACGTTAAACTAAAGTGCAAAAATTAACTCGATAGTGCAAGTTATACCAAAAATTGTCTGATTGTGTACAATATGCATTGAGTGGATGCCGTTATGCATTGATGGAAAAGAATTGAAATATTATCTAAAGGGTGCGATTTAGGGTGGTGGTATGGGGCATCTTTTCAATCGGAAATTGAACAAAGATTAATATCCTGCAAAGTAGTTTAAAATATTTTGACTAGTATTCAAATGATAGTGAAAAATCCGTGCCAACTCTCTTATTAATTGCAATTTCAGGGGGTAGTTTTCGTGAATCTTGAATTTTCTCGATACCTGAGGATTGCGGACATTAAACTAAAGACGTCAGTGCAAAAATCAACTCGATAGCGCAAAAAATGTGAAAATTATATCAGAAATTGTCTGATTGCTTCTTTTGGTGAGTACTATATGAGGTGTAAAAAAAGGGGTGTAATTTTGAAACACCCTGTATACAAGCATTAACGAAAAAGGTAGTAACTGAAGTTCACAAACTATTGTTACAAATAATAGTAATTTCCCATACTTTTCAAATCATAATATCTACAGTCATCAAAAATATATTATTGTATGTGCTTCATAAAAATAGTTTTTTGATAATTTCGTTCCTGTATAACCATTTAAAGCTTCTCAATATATTATAACATGAGCACACAATTATATACCTATATGTACACTTATATATCAACTCAATTTAAGCAGAATAACACCTTCAACAGAGTGCCAAGGAAACTACTTCCTAGTGATAATTTTTAATTATATTTAACCCCTTTAAACCTTTATCATTATTTACAGTCAATTTCCAAGTACAGCATCTCTATGGAATAGTTTCTCCGAGGCATCCGTTACCCCATAAAAAATTGGTATTACTGGAGTATATCCACACCCTTACTAAATTTCAAATTCACGTAAAATAAGAACATATTTGGGGTAGTCAATGTCACTGATGTTAAAAAACGCATTTATTTTGCTCTACACACTAATCTGTCTACAATAAACCGATACATACAGTATTTGCTTAAATTTTTGAATTTATATAATATATTTTGGTAATACCTACAGTATCTTATGTAGGTGTAGGTATGTATGTTAAGAAAGTAACAATGTTATTGATTTCACACTGCATCTATTAATCGTATCTATACAAAAAAATAGAGCAAAATGAATGTGTTTTTTGAAATCTGCGACTCTGATTACCCCATATGTATATGTCCTTATTTTACATGAATTCGAAAGATTACAAAAGGTGTGGACGTACTCCAGTAATAGTTAAAAAGTTAAACTTTCAAACAACAATATTCTCAATGAAAAGTTCTTCGAGCATATTTGATAATTTAGTTTAATTTACAGGTTCATTGGCATTATTGCAAATCCAGAACATCTAACTTATAAATATGTTAGAACAAATTCTAGATTATTAAGCAATAAGTATGAAATTATCACAAATCTAAATTTCCTTATTTCTAAATTTTCTGTACATTTATTTACAAATGTTTGTGCTAAAACTGCACCTAAATAAATTAGTACTCATGAAATTTTCTTCAAATGCCATAATATCTCTTAATAGATTATATGATGCAATATTTTATATATGTTAGTAAATTAATTAAAAATATTCATAACTAGAAATTAAGTTACAGATTTCTATAGTAAATGTAGTAAATGAAAATGATTTAACTAGACTACAAGTGAAACAATAAATATACATATGTACATCAATTAGAAATGATGAAAACTTTTTTGATCAAATAATTTCAGCAAATCCTAACTTGCAGGGATTTGTTTGTATTAAAGTTAGCAAAATGGCATTGCTCCCAAACCTTAAACCTTATCTCAAATGCCGATTATAGAAAATAGTTCTGAAATCTACAAAATAGTTAGTTTATTTTAATGCTGAAATAACATTAAAATTAACTGTACCTATCTATAAGTTCAATATTTTTTTGTAACGTTTGCAGTTTTGTAAAAAGGAGAGTTAAAAAAAAGTATTTTTTATAATAGCATTTGACTTATTACACATAAAATTTCTCTGAACGAAGGTTACAACAGTATGTTAAATATATATATATTAGAAAAGATGGTAAAAAGTAGTGTAAAATTTAAAAAGTCTCACATTTGCAAAAAGTTTTTAATTACATATTTCTAAAAAAAATCGTATAACTGTCAGCATTATAAATTTACAAATGCTTTTTCAACTTGCGATTCCTTTAATAGTTTCTATTTTGCTAAATAAAATATTAACGTACCTATTAGAATGCGACAGGTAGTTTTTGACAAGTAGGAGTTATTTTTAAAACTAATCATTTAAATGTAGAAAAAGACTTATTAATGGAACAAATGTCAACTTTTATACATTTTTATTATGTACTGCTATTTCAATTAGGGGACCAATTCTAGATCACTCAGTACATTTTGTCCCACTAATTTCAATATATTTCTTTATGCCAAGATTATTTTTTATAATACTTTCTTCAAAAAACAATTGTGTTTTTGTCACCTGTAGAAAGTGCCAAATAACTTTTTCTCTACAAATTATAAACTATATGTATTGTAGATAATAAAATCGAGCAAATAGGTTGTTACACTTTAAAAATAATCTTTTTACTATGTATAAACATTACATTATTAATTTAACAAAGCCAAGTATAAAAAATAATTTGTTTTAGATTCATTTTTAAAGAACTATATACAAAGCTTTATACCTATTTACAAATAATTATTAGGCCTTAAATCTTAAGATAAATATTTTATTATATAGGTACATATATACAACTATTAAATGAATTTTCATTACAATTTAAAATAGTTGAGGTTTTTTATGTTATTCATCTGACTAGAATAGAAATTCATAATTAAACAGTTCTTTTTATACCAAATTGAAATATTACTTTCACTTCACGAGACCAAGATATTTGCAATTTATATTATTAATGGCATATGTACTTATTATTATGATATTTGTACTATTACTTAAGTTTAAATATTAAATAAATTGTAATTAGAATTTTTTACAACCTTTATGGTAATAATAATACACAGGACAGTGTTATTACTTTTTTTGTAGTGTTGAATTTGTTTGACAAATACTTTTGTTATGTAATTACATTACAATCGAGGGGTTCCAATCGAAAACTCGTCTTACACGTTTCATACCAAAAATGAGTATACAATACAAAATACATTATCGTAATTTGCTATTTGCTGCAGCAGTGAGAATTTCTTTAAATGGGCGAAATCCTGTATTAAAACTGTACAAAATATTGGGTAGGATTCCAAAACTTGCCTATCAATAAAGGTTATATTTAATTTCCACAAATTAGTTAAAGTGGATAAGCTGAGTTTTGGAATGGAACCCCTCAATTATAATATATAATTTTAAATATATCGTTATGATTCAGTGAATAAATTTATTTGAAATAATGCAACTATTTATCATTACAATTTTAATTAGGTAACTCTATCTAGCGATTGCATCTTATATCAAAAACAAATCTGTCATAATTTTATGAAAAGATAGATTTTCTACGAAGAGAGCAACAGTTACATGTAAGTGATTTGTTCAATTAATATACTTACATTGCACAATAACGGTTCTGTATTTTATTGTAACTTTGTTACTTTAAGTTTACCATATTATTATTTTAACGAGAGAAGAAAATCAAAATGCAATGATTAGAGATAATAAAATGACCTACCTGTAAAAAAAGAAAATGATTGGAAACTGAAAATTTTTGAATATTCTATACTGGAACAGTATTTAATATAGAATAAACTTAGGCAATTAAAAAACAGCATACTAAAAAAAAACTACAATGTAAGCAATTTATTGATAACATATTACAATATTACCAGGTATTTTTTAGAAATATAAAAATATTTTGTTTTATACAGTGAAAGTAATATGGTATGGTATCTTACAAATTTTTATGAAAGTCAACTTCATTACATAGTTTTGCAACAATTAACACTTAAAATTTATAACAAAAGAAAGATCATCTCGATTAGCAAAATGCCAAGCAAAAATACTAAATTCGAGATTTAATATCCTCTTGTAATGCTACTAAAATTGACCCTTATGCTTTTATCAAAACTAAACAAAATGCTCAAAATTTAATTTAGCAAATTGCCTAAAATTTTAAGAGTATTTATATACAATCATACAAGGTCACAATAGAAACAACCTACACAGTAACTTAAATTGTTACCATAATTTTTATTGTATTTAGTATTTTGAAAGCTTTGATAATAGCAATTTTATTTTACCTCAGAAAATTTTTAATTTACTTGATTCCCTCTTTACATAGAACTATTTTTAGGTATTATCCTCATTACAGAAGTTGTCAGAGCTATTGGGTCTGTCTGAGTATTGCTCATATGTCTTTCATGATACTCTTGGAAGCACGGAACAATACATAAATTAGTCTGACATTCTGGACAATGGTATTTAGTTTTTCTTCGTAATATTCGACCATGTGTATCAACTGTGTTCCAACAATAGTTACATCCTAAAGCTGGTCCTGGTCTTACAACTGGGCAATGGCTTGATCTTGTACCTGCCTGAGAATTACAAGTATATAAATGATATTGTTTAGATTAAACTATTTTATGTGCAATTGACATATTGCATGAGTCTAGGCTTCTATTGATTTAGTTAAAAGTTGCCTACCACTGTTATTCCAAAGTTTGATCAATAATAAACACATAACTATTTTTTTCCTGCATAAACTGTACCTTTCAATAATATGTTCAAAAGAGCTATAGACAAGAGGTTAAAATATTTAACCCCATCACGTGTTAAAAAGTTCTCACTTTTACAGAAGCCAGAAACTCCTGAAGCTATTAGAAAATTACTAGAACCTATTGATAGTTTAGATGTTGAATCGATAAGTAGTTGCAGTGATATTACGGATGTGTTTGAAGACCTTCATAAGGACAGCTATTTGGTGAAAAAAGAAAAAAATGAAAAACCAATGACAAAACGAGAAGCAGATTGGATAACAATTGAAAAATTTTCTGATTTATATAAAGAAATTGTAAAAATAATACGTGGAGAACAGAAGGTTGAGCTGAAGACATACGTTGTAAGTACATTTCACTTTAAACATGTTGTTCATTTCAGGTCTTTAAAGAAGAAAATTATTTAAAAATAAATGATAGGGAAAAGATAAATGTTGATGACGATATATTTGCTATAATAGAAATGGCAAATGCGACAGCAAGATCAAAAATTATACCAACAGAAATAAAACAAAAAATTGAAAACATTTTGAGGGATGAAGAATATTTTTATGATCCCATAGATACTGTTGTGAAGAAGTCACCTAACTTAAATGATGAACGAGCAGATCAGCACTCTCCTGAAGTTTTATCAGGGATTTGGCTTCAATTAAAAAGTGAATGTCAAAATAGGGACTTCTCAATAACTCATCCAAGTTTCAACGTGTATTGTCAGGAGGAGCCACATTGGCTGCAGCAAATACCATTACCATATGAAACATTAGATGAATCCATAAGAAAATGTCAACAATGGCTTGAAAAATGTGAATAAGGAACAAAAATTACAAAGGTTTTAGACAAATTAGTCACTGGAAATTATTAAAAGTCCGCATCAAGATAATAAATTAGTAATAAAGGATTTCTTATTTAAGCTCATTAGGTGACTGGTTGTATCTCTCAAGGAACATCATCAAGCATATATAATTAAATGTTAAAATAGCTAAAGTTAAATTGTTTTTAAATAACTTCAATGTTTATCACACAAATATATTTTTTGTGTTTTTGTACATTCAAAATTCAAAACAACTGTTTGTAGAAAATAAAATGTTTTCCAAAATTTAGTAAAGATTGAAAGTTTACCTAACTACTTATCAATACATAATGAGTTACCACATTGCTTATGATGATAATATTTTACACTTACTTAAAGTATGTAACTTATAAGTTTTTTGGTATACAAACCATGCTGAATTTTGACAAAAATGAAATAAAGATTTCTCAAAAAGAAACGTCAATAAAGCTATTGCACAATTAGTGGTATTTTATTTTCCATTACAATTTGAGCAGTTTTGAAGTAAAAGATTATAAAAAGAATATATCGTCATACACTGATAATCTCATAAGAAGTACATAGCTAAAATGTATATTTACCTGTGGAGATGACGCACTCCGCCTTAATTCATCTGTCCTTACCCTTAAAGTGGCAGTGGTTCCAGTGGCCGCACTATCAGCTCGTAATGGCATTTCCTGAGGTGAAATTGCTAAAGGATCGCGATCAGTCACAACAACTACTGGGCTTATTGCTCTTTCAGCATCACCACTTAGTGTATGAGGTAGTAATTGAACAAGAGGACTCAAACCACTTGATTGTATTTGCTGAAATAAATAAAGATATATTGAAATATTACATGCTTAGGGGAAATTAAGCTACTATGGTCCTTTTCACATCAAACCTTTATAAGAAGAGACAGATTATTCTACACAAGTCGTTTCGATGAATGGAAATTATTATTAGGTGACGTTTTTATTTTTTAATACATAAAAACTGATATTTTGCTTTGTTTAACTTTACCTATATATCACACCTTTGGAAATATATTGATTTAAGTGTAAATTTATGAAATGTTGAAGACAAGCGTTTAATCTAAAATGACATTATGATGACAATGCCATAAAGACATATCCACCATCAAGCGTAAAAGGGAAGAGTTTTGTTTACTGCCCAAGTTGACTTACATCCAACACCTTTGATGTGGGGTATTACAGAGGATCAACTTTTTACTTTCTCGCAGAGATAGTATAGTGATCATCGGAAAAAATTTTTTAAAATTATTTATGTATCTCGACGTTTTGAGTGCCCCTGAATCGATTTAGCTCTTTTTTGCTTTTATGTCTGTATGTGTATGTATGTGTGGAAACACAATAACTCAAAAACGACTTGAGCTAGATCAATAAAATTTGGTATGTGGTCATTTTAGCTAAAAAGTAAACTCGTATCAACTTTTGGGTTTATTCGGATAACTGGAAGTGGTAGTTTACCTAAAAAGGAAGTGAAACTTGTTCAAGTAAAGTGCCCCTTTGCTTCAAGTTATTTGTTTCAAATTTTGTAATAGCTTTGAAAATAATGAAATACTCACAGATATCAAATTTTAGGACAATTGTCCAACCGGAAGTGGTCTTTTTTAACAATTTTCTAAATGTGCATATGTGTATAAAGCATTTGGGTGTAAAACCTGTTAATTACATAGCATTTCTATACTAGTTGACAGGTTTTACAACCCAACCCTTCATATATCAAAATTATTTAAAAAACGCTCTGAATCCTCGTGTGAATCTGTCTTATCTTGTATAGTACACCTTAAAAATATGCGAGAAAGTTGAGTGGAGACCACTCTAATTTTTTATATGCACTTGGTATTGCAACGCAAGGCATTTTACGATTCTGTGCAGACAAGTCTTATGAATACACACTTACACGGATTAATTTCCTGCATCTTACACCTAATATAATCAGTAAGTTTCAATTTATTTTAGTTTATTTAATTAACATCGATTAACTAAATGTAAAGAAAACTAAATAAGTTAATGATATAATATATATATATATAATATTAAAAATATATATATTTTGTATTAAAAATTACTATTTTACGTTTTACCACCAAAAAAGAAATTACATCTGACTAGGCACATTTTTGTGACAGTTTAAGAAAATATTTTTAATTTTCAATTTCAATTCTGAAAAAGGGACACACCCGCCTAGAAATGAATATTATCAATAAAATCATCTTCACATAAAATTTCATTTCATTTTGTCGACTAAAAATACAAAGAAACCTCACAAAGTTCATGTTAATTCTACTTGTGTTTAATAGAATATATTACAAATTAGTACTACTTTTCTTAACACTGCGTAATTTAGACATACAGTCAATTTCGGTTATAACGAACCGCAATGGACTGCTAAAATCCGTTTGATATAATCGAAGTTCGCTATAAGTATTTAACACTGGTCGTCGTTATGAAACTATTGGCGAGACTTTCATTTTGGTTCGCTTTAACCGGGGGTTCATTATAACCGGGTGCGTTATAGCCGAAATTCACTGTATGTACTATAATAACTTAAATTTCATACCTGTGCTTGACTCGGTAACAAAGGATGTGAATGTTGTTTTACTAATATTCCTCCAGGGACTGTTAAGAGATTTGAGGGAGGTGGAGAAATCGTAGGCAAAGGATCAGATATTTGCCTTTCAATACGCAAATGTGGTACAGACAGAAACTGGGGCGATAAAGGTTCGCCATCTGGATTCTGGCTTGGATCACTCTCCCTTTTTATTCGAGGCTGCCTCATTAAAAATCGATGTCTTTTTGTGCCCATAACAAGTTGTTGGTTCTGCTGATGTTGACCTATTTGTGCATGTGTACTGGTAATAGGACGTTCAGAAGCTAAAGAGAATAGACAATAAAAATACAATTAGTACCTACGTATTAGAGTAATAATGAAAATGGACTGTAAAATTTGAGACATATCTTCAAGTCATTTAATTATAGTTCCTGATTGTCATTAGATTAAAAATAATAAAGCTTATAATTAATAAAAATTGATATTTAAAATGTACCTTTTGTAAAAGTTTCTCTAATATATGAGATGTTTCGCAGCAAAAGTACCCATGTCCATTTGCCAAATGGAGATAGGACCGTTTGCTATATATATCCACAACAAAACAACATATCTCCATTTATTATACAAATGCATATGGACACTTTTACCACAGAACGTCTCATGTTTAATAAATTATTTGTTGGTTTAATATCATATAAGCTATTAGAAACATTAGAAACATGGTTTATATGTAATAAGAGATTAACAAGAGCTTTAGCATTTTATTTTGTAGCAAATCTTCATTCATACATTAGTTATGATAATACAATATAGTGTTATAATATGACACACACAGTAAATATATTTTGCTTATTAAAAATATCTAGTCTATTAAGTGGTAACTAACTATAGCAATTAAGAAGGGTACATTTATGAATATGTTATACAAAAGTGGCTTTCTAAAATATATTATCTTATAATTAAGTAAGCAAAGGGTATATTTATTGCTTAGATTATGTATACAAAAGATTCAACAAAGAAAAATTAATTAGATTGTGCAAAATATAACACGTACATGAAAAATAAACAAATATAGAAGTGAAATACTTATAATAATCCATGTATTAACCCTATAGATACCGACATAATTTTGTTACTTGCTTAAACCAAGGAAATAACATGAAACATTCATCAAATTTTGGATACATGCATTCAACTTTTACTGCAACTTGACTATTGAGTTGCCCAATTAAAACGTGTATGTAAGTGAGTAACGTAAAGACAACAAATATTTGTGTAGAGCAGGTTCGCGATAAGTTTGGTAGTGACGTCATTGCGAAGTAAGCTAAACAGAACCTGCAGATGACTTGACAGTACTGTAATGTCATAACTTGATCTCTTCCGGACTTTATAACGAGAGAAAAAAATTATTCATACATAACCATGAAGGAAGGTTTTTCATCAAAAATTGTGTAAAAATAATGATTTTCCCACCGCGTTTAGAACGTGTTCTAAAGTTTCATGTTTTTGTGCATTTCTGAACAAAAGATCGTATCCTTAAAAAAAACCTTTTTCAATTACTAAATTTAAAAAAAAATTTCACGCAACTAATGACATTCATTGCCGGTTTACTCAGGGTTAAAGCGAAAACATTTTAATAGCAAAACAATTTTAAATAAAAATTTGTTGAACAGATTGACATTGAAATCTGTCCTGTATTTGAAGCTAATACAAGCATATCACCTCTGAAAATGCTCTAATTCTATATTCCTATTGAAAACCCTAATATTTAATATTATGTGAATCATTTGATTGTGTAAGAATTTAACCTAAACATTAATTCTAAAATCAATATTTAAAATGTATTATTAATACAAGATGTTTGCTAAGAATGCACACAATATGTAGTAGAATAAGTTTACAATATTCATTCACAGGCAATCTATGTCCAAGAAAGTAGAAATAAGAGAGTGAGTTTTCCATAAACTAGATCTTAAAGGCATTACTCAGTTATACAGTATATTTTTAATTTTTTTCTATTTTTACCATCTAAGCAATTTATGGCCGGCATTTAACTTGCCCATTACATTATAATAAACAAGTCCGAAAATATAATTAAGATTAACAATATGATGTAAATACTAATTTAGTCTTTTTGATTTCTTTAAAAACTACGAATTGATAAATATATTTCAGCCGTATTTTACAAAGACTAAACGTACAATCTAAATCAGTCTATCTATTCGTGATAAAATTTTTATGCCAAATCTATAATGTTAATAAATAAAACTTATATACATAATAAATAATTTTGAGTTAATTTATGCAGATTTTGTTGCATAAGATTAAACCTAAAATAAAATATATGTAATAAAATAACCAACATAAGTTGTAAAAAAATATAGTTATAAAAAAATGTTAGTAAGATACTGGAACACTAAATTTCTAAACAATTAATATGGGACAAATGCGTGTGTGATTCGAAAGTCACATAGCTTTTGGATTTTTTGCAAGCATGATCCCCACATTAGATACAAAGTAAGTCATAATAAATTTATAACTATAATAATTAACAAATGTATTATTAAATATAATAAACACAATTTTTAGTTTCTTATCTATTTGTACATTTGCAAATTATTTGCAAACGTCCATTTATTAAAGATATCGTCTTTCCATTATATAAGTACTAATAACAAGAAAATTGATTTCAACAATAGGCAACTTTAGATCTGCAATAAAATCTACACTGGTAAATGTAAGTAAATACTTTAAAATTAAGACATTTGATCAAAGTTAATGCCCATGTTTATAGGCTGTTGTGAATTCATAATACTTGTATCAAAATATCTTGACCTCTGAAGAACGGATCCCATTTCTACTGATCTTCCATCTAAAAATGCTGTACTAATCAGAGCTACTGGATTAGTTACACATATTGGTTCATTTTCCTGATTAGCGACAGAGGGAGTACTGGTTTCAACAGTTTGGGGCTGAGGGGGAAACTCCTGTTTTCTGTTTTTAATGCTCAATCTACTTATTGGATAACCTCTCTTCTTGTATTCCAGCCATAATGTTCGATTATTTACACCATACATTCTCGCAGCCTTGCAAAATCCTATACCTCCAAACCTAACTGCTTCGAGAGCTCTTACGAAATTTTCATCTGCTTGAGGATTGATGCTTCGCTTTCTCTTTTGGATGATTTGTGATGGTGAACTATTTACCGTACTAGCAGTAGGTTTTGGTTCAACGGTGTTTTCTGGTTCAGGAGGAATATTAGGTTGGATGTTGGCGGTCGTATAGTGGAGTTCGGAGGTCATGGGTATGTTCGGTTGAGTAGCAAAGTGGGGAAAACCCACATGGTCTACAAGTCCCCATTGGTATCCTGAAATGGTAAAAGAGGGTAGGATTAAGCAGCTTGCAACTGGCTAAGGCCAAGGCTCAACGGCAATTGTGAACGTGAGTATAAGTGTAATGCTTCCATTTTGTGAAGGATGATGAGGTTGTTATGACATGATCTGATTTTTTAAGAGAACCATTGAGCTGTGCCCTTGCCAATGGCAAGAAGGAGGATCAGTTGGTTGGGAAAGTTATTCTCTAAGTTCACTCTTGCTATTGATCCTAGGCCTCATGCACTTACGCTTATTAATACTATTACTGTTCACTTTAGAACAAATCAATATAAACTAAGTGCTACATATTTAAACATACTTTTACCTCAAAGTATATTTTATCACTCATTATGTTGTAATTAAAAATTTATCTAATAAAATAAATGTAGATAACTCATTGTTAATTACAAACACAATTATTGAACTACTAAGTTATTTATTGTATTCATAAAACAGTCGTATAATATCTTTACATAAGTAGTCTTGTTTAATAGTTTTGCTCCAATAAATTGTCTAAAACAGATGGCAACAGGTAATAACCAAGGGCAGTTAGGAGGTATTTATCATACAACAGTCAGTGTTATATCTGCATTAAACGGTCCTAGACATTTATTGGAACAAACCCAATAGTTTTTTTTATTATGGTAAATAATTATATTCATCAATATATTTTAGATTTCTGCTAATTTTCAAAGTAGCTGTAAGCATTAAGTAAATTACTTCAAGTTTAACACCTGCAGAGAAAGAGATACAAAACAATCCATTATCTAGACTTCCACAATAAAGAAATTCTTAACATTATATAGTAAGCTAGCTTAAGGAAATGTCATAATCAATATTTCCCTTAAAGTTTTTGTTCAAAATGTGACATAGGCATGGCAAGGCATGTACTCACTTGCAACTGTGTTTGTAGTGAACAGCACCACAAACTGCCCATCGAACAACTCATGCATGGAATGTTAAATTTTGAATGTGCTTTGAATATAGCTGCATTCCTATATTTGGATTAAATTAGGAACTTATCACTTAACAATAATCTGAGTTTCACTAGCGTACATAGCACAAGATTTGGCAGAGATAATTTTAATTTCTAAGTGAATGTTACAGAAAATGTACAGTAGCTGAAAGTACCAATACCATTCAGACTCCATCAAATGACAACTTTAAAAAGTACTTTTACATGTTTGATATCATTTCATTAACTTGAAGATGTATTATACAAGAAGGAAAGCTAGTTATAGCAATTAGTTAGACATTATGAGTACTATGCAGGTATCACGTTAGATAAGTCATGCATAATATGGAGTGTTCATTAAGTAAAGATAAATGTTATACGATGCACACAAGAAAATTCAAATTTACAGCCATTTTGTAAGATAAATCATTTGTCTCTTTTGTAGTTCTTTTTTACTCTAAATCATTAAAAAATTATGGCAAAACAGATCTGGTATAATATTTACCTGCTACTGTTTGTGAGGACGTAGATGATGGACCAGGCATATCAATGGACGTTGGTTCGACACTATGTTGTATACTGACATCTTGATGCTGTTGATGATGTTGCTGCTGCTGTTGGGGAATTTGCTGAAATAAAGTTTGACTTTATACCCTCTTTCCTTTGCAAAATTTATTGAAGAAATTAATTGTAATAGATCAATTAGATCGAACCAGTACCTAAATATTACGACACACTCATGTTGCCCTTGGAAGAATTTGAGATATTGCACTTTAAAATTAATTCTTTCAAAACTATTTCACTTTTAACAAAAATTAAAATGTACATTATTTATATTTAGAATGCTTAACCTAATGTATGGCCTGTTGCACATAAAATGCAACAATGATTTTGTCGTTTGTGTTGGAATAAAAGCCTATAGTGTTGCTATTCGGTTTATTCCGAAGGGCATTACAGTTTCGACTCTTTTACACAAGCCTTCATTAGATGCTTTAGTCATAAATAAATATAGTTGTTGTTGGAAATTCGTATTTGAAAAGCAATAGACTGTACATAACTTAAATCAATGACAGGACCTATTTGATCATATAGAGGAAATAGTAGTGGTAGTGGCATTGAATAAAGAGCTACATATGTGAAGAAGGCCAAGACCTTACCCAACATTTTGCAAAATATCTCTTTCTGACAGAATATTGAGATTAAGAAGAGCAAGGAAACTAAACGAATGTTATTTCTTACTTCAGAAGACAGGGTGATAAGACATCAATGCAAACAGGGAAGGCGGTTTGACAATCTCCGCTTTGTTCCGTGAATTAGATTTCTTCACTTACCATGTTGGACTACTGATGGCATTAGCCGATAAACTCGATTAAGTTTAAACAAACTTTAATAAGAGGATTGGCCATCTTCTTATACCTTTATATTCAATCGTACTAAGATCTAACAAAATAAAATAGTTAAGTAAGTCTCCGAGATTATTAAATTAGTCATCAGACGGATATCATCCAACCTTGGGTGTCCTCAGGCCTATGTTGTCAAATTAATTTCACTAACTTAAATTAAAAGATTAGTCATTCATGGATGTCACTATGAAAATCACATAATCAAACATGAACTTGTTAGAGACAGGAGTCTCATTATATTGATATTAATTTATCTTGAAATAAGAATTATATGTAATTTCTTCTTGACTCTATTTAATTTGATACTTTGATTTTGGGTATTTTGACCCTATTATTTATTTAATCACTTTTAGGAGTTTTATAATTTTTATTGTCTACCATTTCGCCAATCCATGAAGGCATCATCAGGAACAATACATTGTTTAATAATTACAATTAAAAATTAGAATGAAGAACATATTAATAGATATAATTTTTATGTGTTGGTACTTTCATGCTTTACGGCTATTAATATGTTCTTTGTTCTAATTTTTAATTATAATTACGAAACAATGTATTATGTTCCTGATGAAACCTACATAGATTGGCGAAACGTAGGACAGTAAACATTATAAATCTCCTAAACGTGATTAAACAAATAATAGACTCAAAATACCCAAGATCAAAAGCAACAAAATAAGAATTATAAGTTGGAACGTGGCATGTTTATCGGAAAATTATGTGCCGTCTTTGGGCGAGATTTTAGTAGGCAACAGAGATAAGAAAGTGGAAATGAAGGAAAGAATTATAACAGGAACCAGAATATATCATGCTAACAAAAACGAATAAATAGTAACACACTAGGGAGAAATAGTAAATTGAAGATATGCAACTCAATGTTATTCCCAAAAGTACTGTTTACCAACAGAAATTATAAACATGAAAAAAAGACAAGTTGAAGATATTAGATGATCCTTGTCCTTCAGTGCAGATTTCATAATATTTGTTTCACAATTTGAATTGTTGTTCCAATTTCGGCCAAGCATGTGTTATGATAATAAAAACTTAAGTTTTTCCTTATAATTTGGTTTACTAGAAGATCTATTTAAAGTAGATTGTGATTTTAAAAGTACTCACTAGTGTTATTTGATGAGGTGGTTCGCTGTCTACACTTTCATGTGAACTCCCTCGGTGAACTTCAGAATCACTGCTGTGTTGCTTAGTTCGCTGAGGAGTACTTGATTCAGATGTAAAGCCACCTGGATCAGGTTTTATCACTGTTCCAAGAGTACTGCAACTAGGTGATGTCAATGTTACTTCGCTTGGTGGATGCTCATCAGAAGTTCTCTCTGTTGAACCAGAACCGGACCCTGTTGACGATTTCCTCAGTCTTTTTCTAAACATGCGTAAAACAAGAGTCAGTTAAGAAGTTTGTTAGTAGTAGGGAGAGTTTTACCTCCTACTTCCTGGTGATAGTGGACAAGGAGATGGTGACATTGATTGCCGTTGTCCCCCTTCAGAACTCCAATTAGAATCACCAGGTGTTAATAGCTCGGTGCGTTCTGTAGAATTAGTTTGCTGTTTAGGCATTGACGGCTCTACTGGGATTTCAGCCAAGCCTGAGAAAGTAAAAAAGGACCAATGATTGTTCGATAATAGAAAATTAATTAAAGAATTGAATATACCTTTAATCTTTAGAGTCTCTGCAGTTTTCAAAATATGCGGTAATTGTTCTTGGGAAACATTTACTTCCCCATAATACATAAAATCAACCATGACTCTCAAATCTGTAAATTTGACATCTTTGAGAATAACGATGGGATGTTGGCAAGGATTTATGCTGAACAATGTCTGAAAATTAAGATATAACAGTAATATCTAGGTAGTTAAGTAAAATTATCTTGGTTGGTCTTACCTGAAAATAGGAGCTACAAGCAGACAAAACTAATTTATGAGCTTGTAAATGCTTTCCTTCTGCTGACAGAGTTACATCAACCAGAGTTTTATTATGCAAAAGACTAGAAAACACCGAGATAAAATTGGGCTGGTGATTGTTCCACCGTAAACAATACTGTTGCATTGCCATTTTGAAGTAATATATTCAGTAAAATCTGGAATGAAAGGGGCTGTTAAATACACAACATGGTAAATACTTATTTTTGATCAATGAATAACGTAATTTAGATAAATAGCGCAAAGGCAATTTTTCCTCCATATTGTACCAGTGACAAGTGGCGTTTACATTTTAATACATTTAACACAATAATGTCTGTGCTAATAACTTTCTCTTGCACTTAATTACTGTTATCGAAGACAAAAAACAATTTATCGGCAATAACAAAAACCTCCAGAATTAAGCACATCACTTAAAAGTATCAGCAGTTATTGGTTGAAAATACCATTTACAAGGTGTACATCTAACCTGATTTCATATTGGAAGTAACATTTTTTAGTTCCTTGTCCCTGATTGACAAACAACTCAATAAAATTGATTAATTATTAACAATAAAATAGTTATTCAAGCGAAAATGAGTGATGTAAGAGCCACATATAGGGTATTAAACGCTTAGCAATAAATATCTACTGTCAAGTAAGCTTGTTTAGGAAAAGCTGGATGACTAGCCAGCGGGATGGGTGACGCCAAGAGAAACGATATTTTCAAACAAATTGAAATTTAGGTTGGCGGTTCACGTTATACATAAAACGAATGTGCAGTTGTGCAAATGACATGTTTATATTTTGTACTTACAATCAATATACCATCCACAGAAAATAGTAACCTTGAAATCCTACTAATGGGTATGACATCAACAAATTACGATACAGTTGAAATAAATATGTGAAAAGGTTGAAATGAAAACTTGATGCTGTGACGTCATAAGTGATACTTGCACTTTACACTGGCTGTTTGTTAAACAAAATTGCAGTATTTTTCAAATAAACACTACATGCAAAAAACATAAGCCACCATTTTTCAGTTTTTTATTACCACCTGACGTAACCAGCGATGCATTACAGTGACCTGTAACTGAAGGTAAATACTTTTATTTTAAACTGGTGTATACATTAGTATAAAAGCAGAATTCACGACTAATTTAAATCCCAAACACTAACAAACTAATATAATTCGAGTACATGGTTGTTTACAACTATAAATTACATTAGAAATCTTTGAAAGTTGCAATTATTTCTCAATGTGCCGGTAGATGCCGCCCTATGTTCCATAGCAGAGCATCTATGGTATTTTCTATACATGAGCGTATGAATCATAATTTTTCTTCTATAAATAAAATCTGGTGACTCATATCAAAGTAAGGAACATCGACGTTCGCTCAATACGTATCTGAACATTACAAAATGCATTTTACTTTCTTGGATTTATTTAATTGAAACCTTTATAACTCCGTCGAGAGTAATTGATGTTTATTTCCTTTTGTTGTGTTCTCGTATTTTCCATACCTGATGTATTATTAAAGCGATAATATTACGCACGGCAACAAAAAATCTTTTTGTAAATTGTGTACATTTTTTCCAACTGATTTATGATACTTTGGCACCGCGAAATCAGAAAATAACGTCCGGTTCTCTAGGTCAGGTCATTCTTGTCTTATGAATGAGTGGGTAATATTTTTTGTACATAACAATAGTTTATTTCTGGTAATGTTTTTTTATTTTTATTTATTTATTTTTGGTAACACTACAGGTGGAACCTACAACAAGTTACCTTAAAATATAACAAGCTAAATGAAGCCCCTAACAATATAGATATATAGGTACTACAACTTATTTCTTATCCGAAATAAATTTTTAAGAGAAACAATATCATTCCAATATGTTAACTAAATAAGTGTTATCCTATATTACTGTAAATTGAGTAATAAACATTGAGAAAGCTTCGTACACGTGAATAACATGTTAAAACTGCAAAATTCAATGCTTGAACTTCCATTTATTGGAATCCCTGGAATGTTTAGTGTCAAGGATGTCTCTCAAGGGTCCAACAGTAATCAGCTAGCATGACTGCATTACAACACCCCTGTTACCATATCTCAATAAAGTCAAAATACACCTATCCCCCGATTTACATGGTACTTGTTTTACACGTTTTCGCTTTTACACGGTTTTCCAAATAAGTTTTTTTTTGTTTTTATCGCACTCTACTAAATGCTACTGTGTTTGAACACGTGCGCTGTGTACACATCTCACGGGGAATC